>JARHVA010005372.1:957500-1122500 GCA_037957365.1 Torreya grandis | reverse complement strand
GTCCACTCAATATTTATATTGATCATAGATGGCCTTGGGGATAGATTCAAATCAATCCCTCACTAACAATTATATATCATAATACTAATCATCCTTAATAAAGAAGTTAAGTTAAAATGAATTTATTAAATAGTTCAATATTTCCTACCATTACAATGTAACATACAATATTTTTTAAACAATCAATAAATAAACCATGATTCATTGCATAGTATCCTTATTAAATTAGTAAAACATAATTGATACCAAACCCAAGTTATTTTAATAACTCTTCAAATAGATTATAAATTCAAAAAACACCGTAGTACATATCTCAATGTATTTAACACTAATAAATATTTTACCAAATGACCATTTAAGTTTTTTGACATGAAGTGTCCTTTGGGTCTCTATGAATGGTACCCTATGCCAAATATTTTCAACATACAACTTGATATTATCATTATTATACATTATCAAATATTAAAAATACAATCCTCATGATATCTTACAAAGTCATAATATAACATGATATACTTTAGTAAGTTATGGTAAACATATTTTACTCACTTACATATCAGGTCTTTAAAAATTAAGTTAAAACAATCTTCATTCAAACTGAACAAATTAATTCATATCTTTATAATCATACACATAAATTTATCACAAGTGAAAAAAAAAATTGTGTAGAATTTAGAATATTAATGGGATAAAATATGTCAATAAGACATGTCATAAAACAATGATTAGTGGAAAAATATTTTCATTTAAAATTAACACAAAAATTCATACCTTTATGAGTTTAAAAATATAAACTTCTCAAAATAAGTGACAAATAAATTTTGGGCAGAATTTAAAATAATATTGACATTAAAATTATATGTCAATGAGACACATCATACAGTGATGCAAGGGAAAATGATCATCAATTGGCATTTGGAAACATAAAACCTTACCTTTCCATAATAAGTGAAATTTATTCCTTTTAAATGATAGTGGTAATTTATTGTTAAGGTAAGATAATTCAAGAATGATAAGATATATTGTAATAAGTATTACATAAAACTTATATAATTTCAAACAATTTTTAAAATTAATTCCATTAGATAACCAATATAATATTACCATTTTCTCATGTTCGATAAGTGAAACTCAACCCACCATACAATGCAACTAGTTCTTCTTGAAATTACATAGTGTGGTAGAATGATCATATAGATATTTGTCTATCTCTACATCATAAACGTATCTTGTCTTTGAAATCAATTATAAAACTCAAAAATAAGTCTAAGATGTCAACCAATAAACATTCATTATTTTTAATTTAACAAAATATAGCAATCCACTTAATTATACTTAAAAATGCATCATTGTAATATATAAGAGATTTTAGATTCCTATAATCAATACATAGTCAACCAATTTAAGTATACCTAATTAATACCTGACAAAACCAATATGATACATCATTCAAGTTTTTTACCAATCTTAACTTAATTAATTTTTGAACTTCTACTTTTCATTATAGTAAATACCAAATTTTGACTTCAAGGCAAGACTAAAAAATATTCATCTACGAAAGCTACTTGTAATTAATTAATGATAAAATGCACCTATGTATTAAGGGTCAAAGAAATTGCTAAAATGTAGTAAATATATCCTTACACCATCCTTAATAAGTATTTATAAGGACACCTCCATAATACTATAACTATAAAATGAATCAATTATTCATAATAAGTTACCAACAATAAACATACATGTTCTTCATGAAAATCTTGAACTATAAGGTCTCTTAAACAATTATTTTTACTATTTTTTCATGCAATGCTAAAATAAGAATGAGTAGCCCGAGCATGTGTGGAACTTAATATTGTTTATTCATAATTTATAAATAGTCATTAAACTACCTATATTCAATTCATATTCACACTAAAAATAAATAATTATTGAATCACATATCATTCATAAGATACTAAGCCAAATACACAATAGTGAATATAAACAAACAATGCATAGAACTTAACAAATAAAATTAGGAGTTACTCCATTAAATGAAACATATAACATCCTTAATAACATTTTCAACATTTTTATATTGATTTTTAAATCATTTAAGGAACATAATAATTCATGTATATACAATCAAATGCTTACAAATGATCACTCAATGTTTATCTTGGTGTGAACTTATCTTTAACACAATGTACAATTATAAGAAGGTCATTATCTATAATAACTAAGAATTAAACCTTTAATTTAAACAAAAATATGTATTTCTTAAAAAATATGTACCTCTAGATGTCTTTGGCACAACTAAAGTTATTCCATAGTCTAGAAATGGCATTTATATAAAACAGTTCTCCACAAACAACTAAAATAAAGTGTAACTTAAGCCCACACATTTATTTGTATCCCTACCCACCCTAACCATGAATTCAAGGTTGGATTAGATCATTGAATATATTATAAATGTAATAAAATTAAATTAAAACAACTTATATTTTTATAAATATTCAATCCACCACTACAGGGTTTTTCATAAGATAAAAAGCATAAAAAACCTAGAAAATAAAACATTATTTAAAAATAAGTTTGTAACCAATACCCTTGTAAAATAAAATTATTATAAGTTAAATGAATTTATAAATTAAATGAAACATATTTTTTTCAAATAAAATCACATTCACTACATAAAAACACCATCAAAGAGAGAGTTGCATTAAAGGCAAAAAAACCATCAAGGTTTTCTAGCAAGAAACCATGATACTTATTCAAGCAATTTTTTGTTCCATCTAACTCAGTATAATATATGTGTCTAAAGCCACTTATAGGGTAATTTTGAGGATACATGAGGGACAAAACTATTCATAAAACTTACCCATTCTCCTTAGACATCCTAAAATAAAGATTTTTGAAACTATACAAGAAAAAAAACCAAAATAATTGAACTTGTAAAAATAATGCAATGTTCATTGTTACCTCCTCTTTCTCCCTCCTCTCTTTCCCACACTTTTTTGTTATTTCCCATTGATAATTTTCCTTTCCATAATAAACCATGTAATTCTTAAATTCTTCCATCCCACTACATTCTCATCAATGGAACTCAAGTAGTGGTCCTTAGACTTTATCCGCATTTCTCATGACTACCACAAAAACCCCTAACATCCTAATTATTTTTTTCTAACTTCCCATACAACAAGAAAAGAAGACAAAAATACTTTGAAAATGATTCATAAAAACCATATAACACACAAAAATCCTAATATAATAATTAGGTCGTGAACAATTTGAATGTCAAAACAACATCATGATGTTACTAAGGTCTTAAAAAATTACCTTTTTGAATGTTCTAATAACTATTAACAATGATAATATTAATCAAGGTTATATCAACCATAATGCTTAAGAAATAATTCAAAAATATTCATTAAATAATATATAAATATCCTCCCATGTTTTGAAGTTAAAAAACACAATCAACTTAGTAATCTTTAATTATAACAAATAAATCAAACATAGACATGATTCTAACCTTAGGTCCTTATGAAATTATAATAAATAAATAAACACAATATACCTCACATTAATTTTTTATATTAGGATGAAATTTAAGATTTATATCTAAGCATACAATGAATCATAAATCTTTATATGTAAAAATAAATTATGTTGAAGAGATACTTATTGTGGAAGAGAAATCAAACATGATCCATAAGAATCAAGTCTTCAATAATCAAAAGATTTAATTATTAGCAATAAATAAATTATAAAAAATAGATTTAGGAAAAGTACATATATAGGTTAAATATATACATTATCACACATCCTCATAAATATGGGATTATCTTCCCCAATGATCTAAAATAATACCTAAGAAATCTAAACAACATGTGTAGGGAAAAATCATTAAATGAAATAAACACCTAACACCCCACATTAAGTCTACCTTAGGTTGATAGTTGAATTGGGTCTTGAAAAAAATGAATAATGAATTACCCAATTACATATAAAATCCTCATAGAGGGGGAGGATAAAGTTATATAAACCCCAAGAAGAGAGCTTAGATGAAGACACTTGCTCTTAGTGAAGGGTTTAGTGAACATATTAAAAATTTTACTCATAGTGTATATGTAGCAGAGATTAATGAATTTATAATGGATAGTATCCTTAATTAAATTCATGTTAATATTGATATGTTTGGCCTGTTGATAGAGGACTAGATTCTTATAGATATAGACTATGTTTTTGTTGTCATAAAAGGTAATTATTAGACATTGAAAATAGATAAAAAAACTTAGTGAGAGTCCACTAAATCCAAATAGCCTTAATGAAAGAATTAATATCTCTATATTATTTATTTGTAGAAGATAAATAGATATCAATATACTTTTTACATGACCAACTAATTGATCTTGAACCAAAGAATAAATTATAGCCTAAATTAGACTTACAATTCTAAATATTTCAATCCCAATTTGAATATATATACCCAATCAAGTCAAAATAAATGCCTACTTCATAGTGATATAAAAATTATGAGTACCTTGAATGTAGTGGATAATCGACTTAGCTATTTCCTAGTGTAACTCATGTGGTTCCAGCATAAATATAGAGACCATGTCAATTGCATATGAAATATTAGGTCTAGTGTGCATAATATAGATGAGACTATAAAAAATTATTGATATGAGATAGAATAAATCAAATATGATGGACAATTAACCTTATTGGAGTTTTATCTAGGTCTAGTTAAAGCAAATGTAAATTTATAATGGTCACATAAAACAAATGTGAGTGCACACCAATAATGAGGTAAAGTAAGAATTATATTAGAAAATAAATATTGCATGAGACAACCAAAATGGAGAAATAAAAGTATGCATTAATCAAAAAATATCCTCAAGTGAATCATACATATAGGATTGTTGAGTAACTCCTCCAAAAATGGTTGTCAAAGCCCCATAGAATAGAAGTGTAAATCCGCCACAAAAGGTGGTCAAAGGAGCCTGGAATAGAAGTGAAACTCCTCCACAAAAGGTGGTAAAAGGAGATACATAAGAGTCTTCTAATCAAACCTATGACACATATGACACATTAACTCCACCCAAGGAAACATGTCCCCAAATGTAGGAAAACTCCATATGATTAAATATAATATTCCTAAATAAATAAATCTAGGAGAACAAATACCTACACTAACATCCCCATAAGAAAATTTTATGTAGGTAGTGTAAAATGAAGATGGGTACCAATAACTAGTCTTGATCAGGTACCCATGTACAAATAAATCTATCATAAATTAGAGAAAAGGAGAAAACCTATATGAAAAAATCCCTTAACAAATAGGGACATCTAAGAAGTGAAGAGGCTAGAAGACCCCTTGAAGATGATAGCATTGTTGATGTAGACCTCACCCAAAGAAAATATCATAGATGAATGAAATTACTCTTGGTGAGAGATTTGGTAAATATATCTATAACCTACTTTGAAGATTGGTAAAATTTCAAGTCAATGACTTGACCATGAATAAGCTCCTAGATAAAATTCATATGAAGTTTAATGTGTTTAGTCTACTAGTGCTAAACCAAATTCCTACATATCTTTATAGTAATCTACTTGTCATAATAAATTATGGTGATTTGTCTAAAAATAATGTCAAACTCAGATAAAATCCCTTAAATATAAATAGCCCCAGTAGTTGCATGAATAACTCTTATATAGTCTACCTATGTGTAAAATCTAGTAATAGCATTTTGATTCTTTCTAGACCAACTGATATAACTAGAACTCAAAGAAAAACTATAACCTACATTGGACTTATGATTTTAATTATAATTACCCAATCTAAAAATGAAAAACCAACCAAGTCAACCTATGTTCCAAATTTGTACTAAATCTTCAATCTATAAGAGCCATAAATGTAGTGGAGTATCTACTTGGATTATTTCTAGTGAATCTCATGGGGCTCATGCATGAATCATGAAATAATCCCTACTACATATGAAATGTTACGCTTGGTATGAGTTAGATAAATGAGGCTACCAACAAGTTATCAATACCAAGTGGCATAAACCAAAGGTGTCTAATTATTAGCCTCAATTTTGACTCCTAATAGAAAGGGAGTTATAGATGGCCTAAAATTAGCCATGTGAAACTGAGATAGAAGATTGATATCATAATTTGGATGTGAAAGTCAAATAATTGAATCATACTATGAAATATTAATGACAAGGAAGTAACGTAGAGGACCCAAGTGAGTCATGTCAAATATGTCATGTAGAGCTATTTTCAACATCATAATAGATGATGAGGAACTCCTAATGATTAAAATATCATCAACATAAAGGACTAGTATTAGTAAAGAGTCATATAATAAGTATACATAGGGGTTTGAATGACCATGGTAAAAATTGAAGGAGAAAGGAATCCATGTTATTGTACCAAGCCTAAGTGACCTATTTGAGGCCATAGATAGATTTATTAAGTCTAAAAACTAAGGATGAATCTTGAACAAGCCTAGGTGATTGATCCATGTATATTTCCTCCTTAAGGTATCCATGAATAAATACACTCTTCACATCCATCTAGTGTACATCCTAACTATGTGTTATGGCTATAACTAGTGTGAGTCATATAGAAGTTACATTTTCAATAGGTGAAAAGGTCTCTAAGTATTCAATGTTAGTTACCTATGAAAAAACATTGATAAATAATCACACCTTATACTTATTGACTGACCCATCTACTACAAACTTGGTCTAATATATCCACTTATATAAAACCATCTTCCTTCCCTTAGGAAGTGAAGTCAAATTGAAAGTGTGATTTTTTATCAAGGAAGAATATTATTCCCTTGAAACACTATCCCACTCAGGTATTTTTGAATCCTCTCAAAATGTTTGTGGATCCAAAATTGAATCAAACAAATCATTTATACCATTATAATAGTATGCTCAAGTACATATTTAATATTCTAAATCTCCTATCAAAGTGATTGAACTCTAAAGTGTTTTCCTAGACTAATGGGGCTCATACATGGGTGAGTCAGGTGTTAACTCCTCATCCTCTAAAACATGAATAGAGGTGTATTTATAAGATTCCCCATCACTACCCTCACTATCATAACTAGAAATAGAAGACCCCAGTTCAGAAACTTGCTCTAGATGATTTGAATCTGAAGAAGAATCATCAAGTCTAAGTGAATATAATGATAGAAAAGTGTAAAGTATTTATTCTTTGGGTATCTCTCGAAAGTGAACACTTATCTCTTGAAAGTGAACACTTATGATAGATGAGTTAGTAATGCAGTTAAATAATAATCATGTGAAAAATGTGAGAATGTGTATAACCTAGCTTGGTTATCTACCCTACCCATTGCCATTATAAATCCACTATGCAACTACCTGATTATAACTAAATCTAGTAAAAAATCAACCCTCATGCCTTTGTTGATATGTGTGATGTATTACACAAATATGAGATTGGTTCAAAGAGAAGGGACACTTAGAACACTATTTAATGTTCTTATTTATTTTTGAAAATACCCTATCCATATAAATGGTACAAAATTTTCATCACCCAAACTAATAGAAGACATCTTATAACGCTTTAAGAAAGCAAACTCACCTAGTAAAGAGCCCATGTGGTGAGATGCACCCAAGTCAATAACCCATGACTATGTTAAAACTAAAACTACTACAAGATCATTTATATTTTCTTTCTCTTTCCCCTTACCCTTTGCCTTAGTATAATATTGGGTAGATGAATTATTTTTGATGGAATCAGGAACACCTATGTTGTTATTCTTGAGGAGATGAGTCAGGGGATCTATTTTATTCTTCATACACTTGTTTTCATCATGCTCATTTATCTATAGTAGGCACACTTAACCTTGTATTTCTTAGGTTTTTCATTGGAAGAGGAGGCTTTAATATTTGTTTTGGTAGATGTTGTTTCTTTATTCTTCTCCTTGTTTGAAGTATGTGTTTTCCCATTCCCAAAAATTAGGTCTTGAGATTTTGTGTACTTTAATGTGTCCATATGGATCAAATTTTATTGGTCTCTAGTTAAGTCAGTAATAAAAGCATCCAAAGAGGGAATTTTCCATGTAGTGCCCAAATGACTTATAATGGCATGGAAAGTAGAGGCAAAGAATGGATAATCATGAGTTAGTTTAGAGAGTATATAAGGAAAATGTTGGACATATTTTTTATTTATCCCATATTATTTCAACTTCAATCTCAAGGACTTGAACTTAGTGAAGAAATATTGAACGGTGTCAAACTTTTAAGGACTTACACTAATGAGTTCATTCAACATCTCATGACCTCTCATCACATCTTGTTCCCTAAATAGTTTACATAGAATGGTTCATAATTCATGAGGTGATTTGGAAGGATCTAAGTGAAATTAGAGATCAAGTGTTATAGAAAGACATAATAGACCATAGGCTTCATCACTATGGTTATACCACTTAACTATCACTGCATCTATGTTAGGTTTAGATTAATCACCATGGTTATCCTATACAAGCACTTACTGCTTATAATGATTGCCATCTTGATTTTCAATTTGTCATAGTTAAAGGGAGTTAGTGGGTTGATTGAAATTGAATTCTTTAGTGAAAAAATGAGTTTTAGTAGTAGTGTAAGTTATAGTTATTTTAGAATTGAGAGTGCAATAACAAATGGAGTGAAAAATAAAAACACACCCCATAAATTATGAATAGAAAAGACCCACCCAAATTTTGTAAATGTATGCTCAAACATTATTCAACTCAGTCGATAGTGAATCTAAATTAATTAGTGCAAGTCAAAAAGATATGTTTTTGTAAATAAGATAAGGATGTCAAACTCTATTGAAAATGCATGCAATAAGGAAAGTATATAATCAAAGTGACCATGAAAGGGATAAATTAGTTTTAAATGTGATGGGGTTTGGCCACCTACCAAATAAGGCCTCACTCTTTGGTCTTCATCAATCAAAAATATGAAGAGTTCCCTCAACAACAATATTCTCCCATAAATTTAAAAACTCATCAGACAATATTGTTTTTATATGAAAAATAAATTAAAAAAATTTACAAAATTTTTTTTATTAAAAATAATAAAAAACTAATTTTCCTAATGTTGACCCCATAAATATATTTCCACGATTTAAAATATCCCATTGAAAAAATATTTCAAAGAGAAATATTCATCCCCCACTCTTATTTTAATAAAATAATTTATAAATAAAAAATTTATTTTAGTCATTGATTATAAAGTGGATAAAAAACATTTCTTTCCACTTAAATAAGGAAACCACTTGCTAAATTCCTTAATACCATGGATTAAGAAAAAGTTGGTTTTAAACTTTGAAGGGTTTTACTAGTCATGGTGAGCTAGGAAAGGTAATGATAACTAAAGAGATGAGGTGGGAGATGCTAGAAGAAGTTGAGTCAAAACTAAATATCACCCTAAGATCCATGTGAAGTTAATCAATAGGTAGGGAAAACCAGAGGAGGTAGTAGGTTGTGAAGGGTGAATGAATACTCAATAGCATCAAACCAAGTTATGGGAGGTATGATGTAGTTATATAATGATTGGGTAGGTTTCAAGATACTTCAATGGAATTTGGATCTAGCAGATTGGGTCATTGACCAAAGAAGATCTATGAACTATAATTAGGGGTGATGGATGGAACCAAAATGACCAGATACAACTATTATAGGTTGAAAAAGGAATGGAGGTCTCTCTAAAAGGGTGGTTAACCTTTGATCTAGATGTGAAAGGCTATAGATAACATGTAGGCCCACCAGAGCTTCTTGAGAGGTTGTAAGCTTTATTTCACACTAGAAATAAAAATTGTACCATTGGATAGTAATACCCCTAGATTTTTAATCAAATATTTAAAATTGGATAGTTATACCCCTACAATTTTTGAAATTTTAAAAACACACCCTAAATTGTTTTTTCAAGCCCTAAAAAAAATTGCCTCACAATACAAGAAAATTAATTCTAGATTTAAAATGAAAGCTAACAAATAATAATACCCAAAAAAATATTTACTAGGTTGGATCTAATACCATATCGGATTTTGATCTACGTCAAGTTAAAGCAAATGTAAAGGTCCAATGGTCACACAAGATAAACATGAGTTCACACCAATAATGAGCTAAAGAAAGAATGAAATTAGAAAAGAAATATTGCATGAGACAACCAAAATGGAGAAATAAAAATATGCATTAATAAATAAATCTCTTTGAGTGAAGTGTACATATAGGAGGGATAAGTAACTCCTCCATAAATGATGGTCAAATACCCCATATAATAGAAGTGTAACTCATCCATAAAAGGTGGTTAAAGGAGCCTAAAATAGAAGTTTAACTCCTCCACAAAAATTGGTAAAATGAATTACATCCTATTCTTTTCATCAAACCTATGACACCTATGACACACTACTCCCCCTAAGCAAGCATATCCCCAATTTTAGGAAAACTCCATGTGAGAAAATATAATATTACTAAATAAATAACTATAAGAAAATAAATACTTAGCCTAACAAGACACAAGATTCATATGAAATATAAATGGAGTTAGAGATGTCTTACAATAATCCATGTTAAACCATGTAATTAAATTACGAGCATACTTGGATTGTACAATAGTGATCTCAGAGTTAGACTAAGAGATTTCAATCCCAAGGAAGTAATGTAATAATCCCAAGTGAGTCATCGAGAACTTGTGAAACAAATTAGTTTTCACTACTTCAATGGTGAATGGAAAACTCCATGTGATCAATATGTCATCCATGTGGAGAACTAGAATCAATATTGAATCATCCTATCGTAAAATATAGGCATTTAGATTAGAATGGAATCTAATGAACCAAACCAAAATAATAAAGGATTATATCTTATCATACCAAGATCAAGGAGCATGTTTGAGGCCATAAATATATTTATAATATTTTTAAACTAAGGAAGAATCCATATAAACATAATATTTTCAAACTTTATTAATTATTGATGCTTTATATATTTCAACAACCCATCGAGTCTCAATCTCCCTAAGTCCACTCCTTAAGGGGTACACCGAGAAAGTGGTGGGTAGATCATTGGTGCTTCCAAAGCTTGTTATCCATTTTACCACTTATTATATATGCATTTATATATTGAAAACCTTATACCTAATCTTATTCTTCTCTCTTGCACACTCCTCAATCATTTGCTACCTTTTATCCCACTTTTCCTAACCTTAATCCCCTTTTAACGATTCACTGTGCTAGGTTGACACTATTGACTCTATATAGTTTTTAAACCTCAGTTTCCTATGCTACATTGACTAGTTTTACCTTATGTAATATTGGGTGAAATTAATTTAGGATCTAGGTTGGCTCTTGGCTAACCTAGCCCGTGAACTAGTGAATTCTTATCCGAAATTGTGTTAGGTCAACTAGGTTAACCCTGTTGGCCAAATTTTTTGGAAGGGATTAAATTTAAATCCACATATATATAAAATATCATTTCACCATTATTTATAAAAGAGAAGAATAATTAAGATCTATTCACCATTTCACCTATATATGCTTATCCACCATTATACTTGAGGAATGAGCTTAGGGTTTCACACTCTCTTTGAAGATATAGATATTGTCTTATGGAGAATTCTTTTGGATGAATTGATAGGTTATGTATCCTAGATCTGATATTTTTTTGTCATCTTTGCATACCATAACAACCTCTTATGAAGCACTTTGTCCAAGGGAGAGATTGAGTCTTGATGGGTTCATCTTCAAAGGTAAGTATTCCTAAATTTGTTCTTCCTTTGTGAGAGTAGATAGATATGCATTTTTACTTCTCTTCCATACATTAGGATTTTGTATACATTAATGTGAGGATATGTCTTCTATGATTGTTTACTTTAATTATGTCTAAAACTTAATTTATGCTAGAAGCTTTGGTGAGCACTAGATTAGATTTTACTTTAGTTTTATTATTTTAGTGAGATTAGAAACATAGGACTCCCTTAGGGTTATTGTGTTATTATGCTTGACTAGAGGATATGGAACCCTCCCTAGCATTGTGTATTATGATAAGAGATTTCCTAATTAGGTCTAGTAGATCCCCATATTGGTCATGTTCCTGATTATCTATTATATCCCCAATCAAAAGTGTATGGCATGATCTAACTTCTCTGAGTTAGGATTGATTTATATACATGATGCATTTTTGATTGTATACATTCTAGTGAACCTTATGTGAATTTAACCATTGTATGTTTTATTTCATTTTTTTCATTATTTTTTCATTTTATATCTCCATATTTATGATACTAGGTAGATAGTGTCAATATATGTCTAACTTCTATGTACAAGTTTAGCACACAGTCACATCAATAAAAATATATTTTATTTGTGTAGGTTTTTATCAAGTACAAGCTATTAGGTCAAATTTGTCAACATAGTACACTTTCAAACTTCTAGATCAGACTACTAGGTTGACCATGTTAACTCTATACATTTCTAGATTTCCAAAAAACACACTAGGTCGACCCCATTGAAATAGTACATTATATATTTTTTTAGCAACTAGGGAATTGAAGAACAAGGTTGACCTAGTTAACATAGTTGGTAGAATTTTTAAGTATAAATTAGGGTACTTCAACATCAATCTCATTTATATCTACATCCTACAACCCACCAATATTCCTTTCTATCCTTCTCTATCATTTCTATTATTTATTATAGTTCTATTTTTCATAATTTGTAGCCTTTAAAAATTCCCCTGTGCAGTCAACTAGGTTGACCCTGTCAACATAGTTCTATATTCTGTGTTCTATTTGGAAAAATAGTTCCACAGTGTCAAAGTATTTATTTTTTAGACCCTTTATTATAGAGTATAATAGTGACACTTTTGTCTCTATTATATAATATGTGCATACACTATCATCTAAACTGGCACTATACTATGTTTAAAAGCTGAAATTAACACTTATATGCTAGTAGTTAGCTCACACTTTCACTTTTTTTGCTTGCATGCTTAAAATAGATCACATTAGACTAATTAGGTGTTTTTAATATACCATTTAGTTTTACTATTTTATATTTTATTCACACACTACCAAATCATAAAAATTTTGAAATCATTTTATCAATTTTCTACCCAAGGTCTACCTACATGGATTTTATCACCAAAGGGGAAGTCAACATAATTTGATATCCAAGTATAAATGTGTGGTTAATGGTATATATTGTCTAAGCACACAAAAATAATATTGTTGTGGTGTGTGAAGTGAGGGGGTAGGCCCCAATACCAATCTAGTACCATTGCTAATATAGATCCCTTTTAGCCTAAACATCATGAAACCTTCCATAGTTTGTTTTCTAATTCCTTACGTCAAACTCCTGATAACATCTAAAATTATATTTTAGTAATCTAACAACATTTAGGTTGACCACTTAATTAGGTTTTACATTACAAGTTGATTAATTTCTCTTTGATTAATTTTGAGGTTTTTACAAAAACTTATATTAGCCAATATTAGTGCAATGCTTTATGTTGTGTGCCTCAATTAGATCAACCTCACTGACCTAATTGATTATGTGTTTCCTTTTATTCCTGATTTCAAAAGTTATTTAAAAATTATTCCTATTTTATTACATAATACTTTTTCTCAACATAGTCTCTTATAGACTATCTATTTTTCCCATGCCTATATTACTAGGTATACCTTTTTAGCCCCTATTTCCTGTACTAGGTCAACCCTGTCAACTCTATACACTTTTTAGTCTCTATTTCCTGTACTACATTAACCTTATCAACTTTGTACACTTCTTTAGCCTCTATTTATATTACTATTTTAACATTATCAACTTTGTAACTTTTTTAGCCTCTATTTCTAATACTAGGTCAAGACTATTGACTCTATATATTTTTTGACATTAGTTTCATACACTAGGTCAACCCAATCGACTATATATTATTATTTGTCTCTTCATATCTCTTTGCTTTTTCATTTCTTTCTTATGTGATTATCTAGTCTTATTTCATAATCATGACATATTTTCAACCTTTACTTAGTCAATAACATGGCATAATCAAATATTTAGATCATAACTTCACTTATTTTATTACTTTATATGAAACTATTCACTTTCTTCCTTCTTTTTCTGCTAATCCAAAACCAATCACTATAAAATGTAATGTAGTTGAGGTACTTCATCATAATCCTTATCCCAATACCAATGTTGGGAATCTTCCACTAAATAATCCCCCTCCCACCAACACTAATACCCCATATTTAAATACTAATGCATAAATTGACATAACTGAAATTCTTATAGACATAGTTCAACAAATGAACATCATGCAAACAACTAATCATTCTCAAATTATGAACATGCAATAACATTTATTAAACATGAATAGTCAACCACCTCAAGTCATCATGTCTCAACTAATTCAATTTGTGTCCTTCCTCCTCTTAGAGATGGCAATGGGAATATCATCCCTCCACCTCCAATGAATAAAAAAATGCTTTAACATCTTCAAAATGAGCCTTTATCCCCATTTATTACATCTATATATATTGGAAACATTTCTCCAACTATCATGTATAATGGGACTAAGGATCCTACTATATCTATTAAGTATTTTGGTAATCTCTCTAAGGAATGGGTCCAAACTAACAACTTTACTACCACCAAGCTCTTAGCCAAAATATTTATTGGTGATTCACTTGAATGGTACAACCAAATTCCTATTGAAGGAATTCCAACATGATGACCTTATTAAAAATTACCTTAGCATTTTCGTAAATTTGAAACAACTTCCTAATGAATATGCTCATACTTTCATCAAACAATAAAACTCTCTCACTAATAAGGTGGACCATAACATAGATGATGATACTATTTTAAAAGTATTTTTTACTACTCATAAAGCTCCCCTTTAATACAAGGTTTGAATCTTTTCACCTAAAACTTTAGAAGAAGCCTTAGACCAAGCCAAAAGGTAATAATTTATTAGGACTCAATTTGAACCACCTCAAACAACTACTAAAGAAATTTTACAATCATTTTATCATAACATTGATTCATATAAGCCTCCCCAGCCTCAAAATGGAACATCCAATATAACTAATTTTAACCCAACCCACAGTCCTTTGAGTCTAGAATAAATTAAGAAGAATTTTCCACCCTCTAAACACATGACCTTTGATCCTTCTAAAACTCCACAAAATGGTACAATATTGATAAATTTTGTTTGTGGCATGATACTATAGGTCATTCTCATGAATCTTGTCTTGATCTTCACCACTTTGTTCTCTCTTTATTGCATGGTCCACATTTCAATTTTGAAACTCTCATAAAATAATTTTATCAAGACTATCTTCAAGCCTCACAAATTCAATCTCAATAACACAATCACATCAACATCAACTACCTAATGAACAACAATAATTATCCCATACCTATACCTCATCTATTAATTTTGTTCAAAACATAGTTAATCATTCTTCCTACACTAATAGGGAAAGCCTAGCTAACATTAACAACTTAAAACTTATCATTGCATGCATTGAACTTCAACATCTCAAGACACATAAATCAAAAGGGTACTTAATTCAAATTCATATTCCAAAGCATATCATACATGGTCTTACTTCACCTCCTCATACTTATCCTACACTTTATATGTCACATTCAACATCCTTAAAATCTAACAAACCAGCTCATTTACCTATCTCCAAATGCACCTACCAACCCAATGAAAATCATTGTAATGATTCTATGTTACCTCACTCCACCTCACATGTTGGGGAATCTTGCAATGCCCATCCACATGTCCCTTCAAACTTTGGGGTCATATTTTGATGCCCATCCATATATCCACTTATTCATTGGGGCATCTTATGATGCCCACTCTTATTCTACAATGCTTAATAAAAACAAAATTTATCTTAAAAAAACCTTCTGAGACTTATAAACTTGTATTTCACATGCTCATCTTTGACACAAACATTAGCATATATTTTACTTATTATTTTTGTCTCATATTTCTTTGTTTTTGTGTACTTTAATTCTTTTAGATCTAGTTTAATATCATCATTATTTTCCTTTACATTTTTTGGTTTTCTTACACATCACATTTGGCATTTTTTTTCATTTTTGTCCTTATATTTCTCTTTTATTTTTGTATTTTTATATCATCCTCTACCTTACTAGATTTATGATTTTTTTTCCCATTATTTATCATTTACCTCATTGGTGTTCACCTTGTGAGTTGCAATGTAATCTCATAGATATAACCTAGCCTTCCTAAAAAATTACGACATTAAAACATATTTAAACCACATTTTAAGATGACTAATACATTCATTAGTGATTATTCTAGATCTATTGTAAGTTAGCATGGCTTCTCTAATGACATGACTATCATAGAATAGCCCCATACCTTTCATAACACTATTTTACCTCCTTGTGATAATATACGAGCATATTCATCATTGTATCACGTATTACATAGATGAATCTCTCATGATCCCCATATTTACCTTATTTCCTTTCATTTGAGTCTCACATCAATGAATTTTGAGATTGCACACTTACTTTTGGGCAAGTCTAGGAGTATTTAGACACCTTGGTCTTTAGGTCCTTTTCTCTAGTCACCAAGTGTAAACTCTCTTCTGTTTGTCATATTTAACACCCATGTTTGGTTTTACAAATCCATATGGAGGATGAATAGAAAAAAAGCCATCAAGAAAGTTAAATCCAAATTATTTAACAAAAGGAAATGATCCAAAATGTAACATTAAAAATTCCAAAAGTCAAATCACACTAAAAGACATGATTCTAAGGACATCTCCTTCTTCTAATCAAATCTCAAACTCCATATTTGGCCTCACGATAGAGCCAAGTTCCATCAGGGTGTGGTAGGCCAACTAATTAGAAAAGGACAATAAGAAATATTTTAGTGCTACCTAATTTCTCATGCAAGTACCCAATCTTTGTAGTAGATATCTGGCTCTATAAGGGGTCCTAAGGAATGGGAATCAAATTATGGTAAAGTAGGTCTATTTTAATTTTCATGCATATAAAATTCATGGGGTGATATATATACTTCACTTGTTAGCCCAAGATTTGTGTTCATTAGACAAAATGCACTAAACCCTTGGTGTTGATAGTTATTAGTCTTTCTCACTTGCCTAGTCTATCTCATTCTTACTAAGTATGCTCACATCACCTATATGGTGCCTTACATTCCTTATTTACATCATGTTTTCCTTATATTACCCTAATTGGATTTTTTTTAAGCTAATCACATCCTTCATCACATCTACCTTATTACACCTCTTGGTTTATAGTTTGTGAATTTCATTTTAAGACCTTGGATAGGACCAAGACTTCCTCACAAACACCCTTACACCATTTTCTTACCACACCATCTCATTATCATTCTAGTAATGTCATTAAGTGGTTTTGTTTTCTTATATTTCATCTTCGAACAAGCACTAGGTTTGAGTTTTCATCATTTACAGCTTTGATTTTCATTTATTTATCATGTTATAATTTGATTTATGTGGACTTTACTTATCTTATATATGACATTTAGAATTCTTACATGTTTCTCTTTATATATGGCTTCATCATGTTCATATTAAATCTTTAATTGCATTTCATTTTCATTCATTCATGGTTTTATTTATGTTTGATTTAACATGTTTATCTTACATGGGGTTACTTGAAATTTACTTCCATATTTTTGTTAAATTTATATTGCATTTATTTTTAATTTTTCATTAATATTTTACATACTTCACATAATGATTTAGTATGTCCTACATTTTTTTTGCCATTTATGTTTTACATGCTTCCCAACATGATTTAGTATGTTCTACATTCCTTCTTTCCATTTATGTTTTACATTATTCTAATATGATTTAGTGTTTTATACAATCATTTATCATTTATTTTCCATTATTTTATCATTCATTTACCCTCAATTTTTTTTCCTAACCTTACCTTAACAATCCTAATTTTCCAATTTTTCGAAGACCCTCATATCTTTGTCTCTACTAACTCTTTTTCAAAACCATAAAATGTTCTAGAATCATGAAATCATAGAGAATATTTTCCACTACTATATGCCTATTTTCCAAAAATTTCAATTTTTGGCTATTTTTTGCATTAATCTCTATAGGTTTGCTTAATGTTAGTCACATTTATATGTCTTCACTTCTCTTATGGTCTCCTTTATCTACAACACTAAGGTAATTAAAGGTACATTTTTTTCAATTATATCCTTTCATTTATCTTATTTACTCCTTAATTCACTTTACTTAACATCAGTGTTATGTGTTATCATGTTCTATTCCTAAAGCACTATCGTGTGTTGCGCTCACATGATTTGTGATGAGCTTAAATTGGGGAATATGTATACACAAAATGTTTTAAAATGTTTATTACTTACTGATACTTTTAATATTATAGGAACCCATTGAGTCTTAATCTCTCTAAGTGCGTACCCTAAGAGGTGTATCAGGAAAGGGATGGGTAGACCATTGGTGCTTCATAGGATTGTTGTCCCTTTTACCACTTATTATCTAAACACTTGTATCCTAAAAAACTTATCCCTAAGATTTTTATTCTCTCTTTCACACTCCTTAATCATTTCCTACATTTTATCCCCCTTTCCTAACCTTATCCTCCTTTCAACTATTCATTAGACAAGATCAAAACTATCAACTTTGTATAATTTTAAACCTTAGTTTCATGTAGTAGGTTTATTTGGTCAAACCTATATAGTTTTGGGTGAAATTGAATTAGGGTCTAGGTTTGCTCTTGGCTAACCTAGCCTGTGACCTAGTGAATTCTTGTCCAAAATTATGCTAGGTTGACTGGGTCAACCCTGTCAACCATAACTTTTAGAATGGATTAGGGTTAAATATAACTATATATACAAGATCATTTGGCCATTATTTAGAGAAGATAATAATAAGTAATATTTATTGTGTATTTTCTTATCCACCATTCTACTTGAGGAGTAAGCTTAGGGTTTCATACTTTTTTTAGAGATACATATCTTATCTTATGGATAAGTCTTTTATATGCATTGATATGTTGTGTAGCCTAGATTTAATTTGTATTTGTCATCCTTACATACCACACCAACCTCTTAAAAATCACCTTATCTAAGGGAGAGATTGAGGCTTGTCAAGTTCATATTTAAAGGTAAGTATTCCTAATTTTGTTCCTCCTTTTTAAGAGTATATAGATATGTATGTATACTTCTCTTCCATGCATTATGATTCTATATACATTGAATTAAGTATAGGTCTTATATGGATGTTTAATTTTATTATTTATAAACCCTAATTTTTACCATAAGCATTGGTGAGAACTAGATTAGACTTTGATTTACTTATTATAAATTTAGTAAGATATCAAAACATAGGCCTCCCTTAGGATTATTACATAGTTGTGCTTGATTGGAGGATTTGTAACCCTCTCTAACATTGTGTATTGTAATAAGAGATAAGTTAATTGAGTCTAGTAGATTCCTATATTGGTCATGTTCTTGATTATCTAATGTATCCCCAATCAAAAGTGTACGGTATGATCTATCTTCTCTAAGTTAGGATTGATTTATAGACATGATTCATTTTTAATTACATATAGAATATTCCACAAATCCTTATGGTTTATCCATGTATATTTCCTCTTTAAGGTAACCATGAGTAAAATCACTTTTCACATCCATATTATGAGCATATTAGTGATATGTTTCATAAATGAAAAATTTGATTTGGATTGAGATCATTTTTGAAATTGGGGAAAACATCTTGGTATAGTAAATTCCAAGTAATTAAGGAAAAACCTTTGCAATAAAACATGCTTTGAAATTTTTTATAGACCCATATATTTTAAATTTTGTTCAATAGATCCACCTAAATTGAACAATTTTATTCCCTTAGGAAGATGGACAAAATACCAAGTTTTTCTTCTTAGAAAAGAACCATGGTCCTCTTCCATAGCAGTATCCCACTCTATAATGATTGATGCCTCACAAAACAACCCTAGATCAAAATCAAATGCAATGAATGCATGTGGGAATTTTAAAAAATTTAATGTGTTACTTGGTGTCTGGTGGATGTCTAAACCAATGTCCAACACTTTATAGTTTTTATCTAGCCTAGAGAGGACCACTACTTAGAGAGTTAGGAGGAGATTTATCATCCTTTAAAGATATTCTAGGAGAATGAAGAGGTGATTCCTCATCACTACTCCCATCATTAGAACTAGAATATGAATTCAAATCATTAAGAAGTTACATAGGCAGATCTAAATGATTAGAATTGTCATCAAATCCTAGTGTGTCTAAGGAAGAGGGAGAAGTGTCAAGTGTGGAGTCTGAAGGACCCTATTGAAAGTGAATAATTATCTAAATTAAAAGATCATGAGTGGTGGGATGGATAATCTTGTATCCATTAAAACCTTTAGGATGTCCCATGAAAATTCAAGGATGACTTTTAAGTTTCATTTCCTTACATTTATTCTTAGGAATATGGGTCTTAAAAAGAGATATAAACACTCTAAAGTGTTAAATGATGTATTTTTTAACTAATCCATGCTTCAAAAGGAGTGAATCCCTTTAATGTTTTATACAAAACTTAGTTATATACATAACAAGAATAATCAATGGCCTTATACATATATTGAGGTGTAAGAAACATGAAATATAACATACAGTTGGACATTTCCTTCAAGAACCTATTATTTCACTTTGTAACACCATTTTGATAAGGACTATATAGAATTATATGTTTTATTTCAATCCCCTATGAAGTGTACAATTTTTAAAAAATGATTATTGACATACCACCATTATATGTGCACAAAAACTTTATGGATTTACTTGACTATTTTTACACGAAGACCTTGAAGACCTAAAAATGATTAAGGACCTTATATTTATGATTAAGAATGTATACCTAAAAAAATCATCAATGAATGTAATCATTTATTTATTCATGTTGAATTAATGATATATAAATAGACCAACATTGTCACTATGAACTATCTCAAATATCAGTGTAGCTCTCCATGATATGTATTTGTCATAATTCTCTTAAAGATTCTTAAAAATCACTTAAACTTTAAAAATTCAATAAAAAAATTGAACATGTGGCAATCCTAAAACCATGTCATGATGATTGAGTTACTCTCGTAGTGATAGTTGATATGTCTAAATCGTTCATGCCATATTTTACTCAGCCCATCTTAATGAGTGAATAGAGTAGTATAGGGTTAATCAAAAGTGAAATGAGAGAAAGTATAAAATTATGATTAGTAATATACTTTACCAAATATAAATATAGATTCACTATATACTTACCTAATAACCACATAAATATGTGTGAACTCAACTCTCTTGCCTGAATCGATGTGAGTGATATAAAAATCAAAGAGGAGATTAGTGGATAATGAGGAAACACAATAACATTCTAAAATGTCCCATAATTTACTTCAAAATATCCTCTCCCACTAACATTTATGAAAGTATCATCACAAAAAAAAATGGAATGCATTGAACAAGCCTTCAAGGATGAGAAAAGGTCTTATGATGAATCCATGTGGTGTGAGACACCATAATCAATTGACCATGTGGAAGGATAGGATGCAATTGAAATAAGTGATTTTACATAACATTTCACCTCACTACTATATTTATCCTTGGAATACTTGTATTCTAATGAAATTTGATTGTCTAAATCAAAGACAATTATATTGTGATTTTAAAGCATCTTTTTTAGCTAGTCAATATTTGTCTTCATGCATTTGGTTTCATCATGACTAGTTTTATTATAGTAGGCACATGTGAGTCAATCTTTCTTAGATTTATAATTTTAAGAGGATGAATCTTTTGATGATTTAGACTTATCATAAAATTTATGACCATTTATTTATTTTGGGTCCTTGTTCTATTTTTTATCCCTACTACTACTACTAAAATCCTTCTATTTTTCATAACATAAAATTAAGGCATGTGATTTTTAGGTCTTAAATGTACCCATTTTAATAATATTTTCTTTATATTGATTTAATTTAGTAGAAAATCGTCCAATTATGTCATGGCCCTTGAATCTCTAATAGTATGTTTGGTGCTAAATAAGGTAAAAATAAAGACATAATAGTCATAACCCAATTTATCAAGGATGGAGAGAATCAATTAATCATCTATTTTGTCTATGTTACATAGTTTCAACAACCTAATTGATTTTAATTTAGTAAATAATTAATATATAATGTCAAATTTTCCTACACTCAAGTTTATGAGTTCATTCTCCAACTCATGACACCTCATTATGTCTTACTTCCTGTTAGTTATCCATATTATACTTAATAGAGATTAAATTTATCAATTCTGACTCATACCTAGACTAACATGGGAATGATCTAAGGCCATGGGATCCATATATCTAAATCAAACCTCTATATTTTGATGAGGCTAGCTCCTTTCATTATATCACTATTCACTACTTACTAAACTACTCATTGTTGGGATGAAAAGGGGGAGAAGGAAATTGAAAGGGAAATCCTAATTTAATATTGGTGATACACATGTATTATTGGTTCATCCACTCTATTTTATCTCCTAAAACACTAATAAGACAAACAAATACTAAATAAATAAATCTAATTGACTCCTATGCATCAATATTTCATGTAGAGGTTTTATCAGTTAATCAAAGCATGAGGGAAATGATGGAATAGGACTAATTCAAGGCACTAAATATTCAATTAAATCAATTTTTAGCTAAACCAAATGAGATCAAACACTGAAACATGACCTACATAAGTTAGCTTACTAGTAACTAGGTGAGATCATGACATGATAAGGGAGAAAGCTCTACCACATATGAAAATCAATTAATATAAACACACTATAATAGATAATTAAATATGAAATGTTATTTTATTTATCTAAAAAGTTTATAAAACTCAATCTTGGCAGAGTTTGGTCATGCCAAGATAGGGATGGATCTTAAAAATGGCTTAAAAGCCTACAATATATAATCATTAGTCTAGAAAAGCCAATATATTAGCATTTATAAAGTAAGACGAGATAAAATACATATTAATTCAAGTCCATACTCAGTTATAAATTGATATTAAATTATTGAATAATCTCTTTTGTCCTTATATCTTACATGTTCCTCCTTTTAACATTAGAATAAGAGGTGGGCCCCATTTGACAAGTCAACTCTCCTTTACATGAAATATATGCCAAATTTTTTATGATAACTCCATTTAAACTAATTTTAATATGATTTTAAGGCCATAATTTGCATGAAATTTATGAAATAAGCATGCTCTTGTCAAATAGTCAACTGAAGTGCAAGACTAGTTTACTCCAATGAGCTCCTTCTTGCATGAAATGGGACTTCAAAGGATGAAGTGAATGATAATATAAATGTGAAGAGAAGATATGCAACATGGGAAATCCATGTAGACTAATTTTATAGCCATCTCAATGTCAAACTCAAACTTGGTTATTTGACCAAATAAGCCTATTAGGCTAATTAGGCCTAATAGCCTATATATGCACTTGGACTCCATGGAACCTAAAAAAAATAATGAAACCTAAAAAAACAATAATATAAGACATGAATAAACTTATCCCATCATAAGATAGGTCATTTTTATGAGAAAATTCTTGCCATTTAGTCAATAGGGTTTACTAGGTCCATTTTACCCCATTTTCCTACATACTAGCTATTGACCATTTTTTGCATGACCAGTTTGTGTTTTCCCTTTTGCTCTTTTCATTTTTCCCTTGCTCATTTTCTATGTTTTGTAACTTTATTTTTTCTTGTCTTTTCCTTGTGGCCTCTCCTGGTTTGGGTTCTTCTCCCTTATTATGATTTTTTCCCTTTGCCTTGTTTGACTTAGCCTTTCTTGCTTTATTTTTCCCTGAAGTGCCCTTCAAAAAATGTTATGAAGGTCCACTTCCATTATAAGTTCCCTTCAAAAAATTTCAGAATGGCATTTATTTCCTTACCTCCCCCCCCCAAGTGTCCCTTCAGAATTTTCCAAAGAGCACTTTTCTATCCAAGTGACCCTTCGAAAAAGTTCCAAAGGGCAATTTTTGCCCAAGTGTCCCTTTAGAACTTTTTTGAAGGGAATTTTTTTTATAAGTGTACCTTAAAATTTTTTATAAAGGGCACTTGCCTTGTCCTTTCCTCCAAAATGACCCTTCAAAAAAAGTTTTGAAGGGCACTTTACTATCCAAGTGACCCTTCAAAAAATTTTGAAGGGAAATTTATTGTCCAAGTGACCCCTAAAAAAAGCTTTGAATGGAACTTTTTACTTGATTTTCCCTTCACAAGTTTTTATAAGGGCACTTTTGGCCATTATTTCCAAGGTTACCCTTTGGGATTTTCCTGAAGGGCCCTTTATCTTTGGAAATGACCTTCAAATTTTTTTGAAGGGACCTTGTGCATTTACCTAGGTGTCCTTAAGAAATTTTCAAAAGGACACTTTCCCAAGTGTCCTTCAAGAAAATTTCTTGAAATAACTAGCTATTTCCCAGAAGCCAAAATTCCTGAAAGAATTCCTTTAGATAAATTATTTAAAGGAATTAATTTAAGAAAATAGCCTAAAATAATAAGCCCAACCCAAATGGATCCCCATGATGTGCTAAAGGATGTTATATTTGATGTATCCAACTATCCATTAGGATTTAAAGACATGACATGCCATAAGATGTGAAATTTAGGGTTGCTAATTAGCCATTGGGATTCAAAGACATGATGTGCTGCAAGACGTCTATGTCATAAGATGTCAAATTTAGGGTAGCCAACTAACTATTGGGGTGTAACTTGGTGACATGCCACAGGATTTCAAATTCATTCCAAAGTCTTCAAAAAGGAATTAAAGTCACTAGGAAAACCTGAATGAATCTACAATGTAAATTGGGTTTCGTAACATGCTTGACTTATGACTTTTATAAGTAAAAGCAATCAAAAAAATTGAATAAGAAAGTAAGGATTAAATCCATTTATAAAACCTAAAAGGGTCTTAATAAAATCAATATTGGATTCTCAAAAGATCTTTGCTTATGAATTTTATAAGTAGAAGCAATCAAAGAACCTGAAAGAGCAAGGATAGTACAAATCAGGATACCCAACATGTTTGACTTATAGGTTTAATAAGTAAAGCCATTTAAAAGGCTTGAATGGGTCTATAGTGTAAAATTTAGAATCTTTTAAGAAGAATCTAAGGTTCAAAATATTGATCTAAGCCATTTCTTATGGAGGGTCATCTCACCATTAGTTTTGTAGCAATCCTAGTCATTTCAAGAGGGTGAATCAAAGAGAAGGACAAACTCCAAATGAATGAGATAATAAATAGAATCAATTTCACCAAGATGGAAATGGAAAACCATTTTAGAGGCTTCTATTTTGGTGCCCAAGAGAATCTTTCCTCTCTCCCTCTTTTTCTATAGATAGGACCCTTGGGATCTTGTTTTATCATCCACAGATAGTATGATGAAGCACTGCTAGAATGTTTTACCATATTATTACCTTTGAGGAAATAAGCATAAGTCTATTTTATTTCTAAGTTTTAGGCATTTTACTGGGCATGTAAGAGACATAGAGTGATAGAAAGTGATGTTTTATCCTTTTTCTCTCTATCCTTCATGATTTTGAGTAAAAAGTTGATCCAATAGGTCATATAGAGTGCATTCTAGCTAAATGAGATTTTTCACATGTGTAACCCTTTTTTGGACTATACAGGTTATCTTTTCTAGTTATTTAACTTATGTTATCTCATTCATTTTGTCTCTACATTTTAATAATTATGTTTGAATATTATAGAGATTAAGGTATAGACTATATATTTTTGTATTTTGCATAAGTATAGGGCATACATGTGGATACTATTTCTTGGTGTATCACCATTTTAGACTAGTCCTTTCATTTATGAAATTTTTTGACTCTTTTCACTAATATAAATTGGTTTGATATTTTTATTACATAAAAATATAATACATGGAGCTAGCCCTTTCAACCTAGAGGTTCATTTCCACTTATAGGCACACCCATAGGCCTATAAATGTCCTAACATTGCCCAAATCTAGAGGAGGCATGAAAAACCCTCTTGTAGGGTACAAAATTTAGAGACAATAGTTCTGACATACCCAATGGGACACAAATTATTTCTAATTCAAGGTGAATGCTAGTTTTGATAGGCTTAAAGTAGTAGAAATACCCCTAACCTAGCATTTGGCAACTCTAAAAGGGTGTGAATCCTTGGTTTTATAGCAAGTTTTATAGATTATCCTACATGGTCCTCACAAGGTCCTTAAGATTTTATAACCAAAACCTTTTAGCTAAAGCTCTTCCAAAGAAACAACACCTTGAACCACTCCTAGTCCTATTGAATCCTTAGCAAGGAAGTTTTGGGGAAGAAGAGGAAGATGTTGAAGAATTTTAAGGAGAGGAATAAGTTGAGGAAGAGGAAGAAATAAAGGATCAAAAGGGAAGACGATAAATGGGGGAAAGGAAAGAGATAGATAGATGTCAACCCTTCCCTACTTTTAATACCCAAAACCTAATAGAGCTTCTTTCATATGACCCCATCCCTCTAAATGCTACAAAAAATCTTCCTCATTTTAATTGGGAGGGTCCTATTACGCAATTTGAACATATTATAAACATCTCAAATTTCTATCATTTCCATAATGTTACTAGGGCCAACATAGCCACTAGGTTGATTTCTATGTCTTTAAAATTCAAAGCACATAACTGGTATAAAATATTGGAGGGGGGATGTATTACAAGTTGGGATGGACTTGGAGACATATTGGTGATAAGATTTGAAAACAAGAGTGATCATGCTTCCCTAATACATCAGTTGAATGTAATAAGAAGGGGTCCAAATGAATCTATAGGAGATTTGAATGAGATATTTCAAAAAACATGGTATAGGCTACCACCAATCATGAGACCTCCTCCTAGCTTTGTGTTCCCAAAATACCTCAAAGGGATTGGTACTAATGTTGTTTTTATGTTGTAGTCAATGGGGGGATTCACTATTATAGGTGCATATGAGCTAGCAATTGAAGATGAGAATAGCTTGATTCAGGATAGAAAACTCCCTCCAAGAGTTTCCATGCCTTTTTTGTCCCATAATTCAATTGAAGGTCCAAGCATGTCACAAGTTCCTAATGCCAATGTGAAGCCAAGAGCCTTTCCCAAGAAGGTGGATAATTTTGTGGACAAGGATGAAGAAATTAGATCATTGAGAGCTTGGATCAAGCAGGCTCAATATTAGGTAAGTGCCCCTCCTAATGCACAACACTATCCTCACCACGGATAGATATCTCCATCCCAATACAATTATCAAGGGAGAGGACAAAATCAACAAGGTTAAAATAGGCATCCCAATGCATATAATCCAAATTCTACTTTTCATGTAAAGGTTGTTTTTTTACTTCATGCAAATCTAATGCAAGGTGAAGATCATGTGGACCAATGGGGGTAGCCTCAAGGTCAATTTAAACATGATGATAGAGGAACGATCTATGATTTTAATACATAATAGGAAGCTACTCCTTACATGATATTATAAGAAGCATGTCCCAGCCAAAGGGATAGTCATGGAAAAGACAACAGCCCAAGTGTGGGAATGATGAATTTTCAAGTAAAAGATGATTTTGTGTTGAATCAAGGCATGTCAATTGCAGCCAATATAAGGGCCAAGAAGAGAGAATTTGGAGAAGGCTATGAGCTATGAATAGTTCCAAGTGATGCCTCTCTAAGGCCATAAAGTGCCAATCAAAGTGTTACACCTTCTATAAGCCATGTTCCTCAACAAAATCAAAATGTAAATGTAGGTACCAAAATTACAACACAATAGGCTATAACTCCTTTATTACTGTTAAAAGTGCAAGAGAAAGTGAATACTCCATCTCTAAATATTGTGGACTCATTAAAGAGGACTAAGGAAAGCATATCCCTTTGGAAGGTTCTACATATACTTGGTCAAAAGGAACTTTTGCAAGAACAATTAGCAAGCATTCATGTGGCTCCTCAATCTTCAAAGCACCATAGTGTGGCTCTCTCAAATTCTCCAAATCATCTTTTGGATCCTTCTAATAAATTGAAAAATCCTCCACCCTTCTACCTCACACACATTATGGGAGATAAGTTGGTCTATAATTATATTGTGGATAGTGGAGCAAGCACTATTATTATGCCTAAAGTAGTGGATGATAAACTAGGTTTGAACTATAATCCACATATTAAAGGCATGTTTCAGCTGGATGGAACTCCATCCAAGAAGGTAGGATTGGTCAAAGGTCTAAAAGTGTTTTTGCATGGCTGCCCAAGCTTCCCTATCAGCAAGATATTGTGGTGGTGGACCTTCTAGCACACTTTGCTACATGTTTTTCTAGGGACTTTATGACCAAGATAGGAGGATACATTTATATTGATTGGTCCTTTCTATCTTTCAAAACAAGGTATCAAACCAAGGTAACCATAAGGACTCAACCCTTATCAAGGTTTGACATTGAGCCATACTTGGAGATAATGACAAATCAAAATTGTCTAATCAGCAAAGAGGAAGAAATAGTCTTTAATAGTGAAATCTCCTCTTGAAGGTATTTATGGGCTCTATCTTGACAAGTACAACGATAAAATACATGGCCTTGATCTTTACACTTTCATTGAGGAAACTAATTTGTGATTTTACTACATGCATGAGGAGAACGCCCTAATTCCTTCACTCACCAATGAAGATCATGAGCTTGATGGCATGTTGGAAATGTATTTTTATGGTTTAAGGAAAAAAGTAGGCCTAGGATTTGGTGTCATATTAGTTTACCCATCAAATAATCATTACTAATTTTCTTATAGGTTTCACTTCAACTGCACTTGCAATGTGGTAGATATGAAGGCTTAGTTCATGGTCTCCAACGGGCAAAGAAGAGAGGAATCAAGCTTTTGAAAGTCTATGGAGATAGTGAGCTGGTCATTCATCAAGTGAGAAGTCAATATAAAACCAATAAACCCTTGATCAAGTCATAAAAGCATATGGTATAAGATCTACTTGAATATTTTGATGCCTTCAACATCTAACCCATACTAAGAGACTTAAACAAGCACACTGATAAATTAGCTATAATAGGAGGACATTTTGACTCAGTTGTTAATGTTGAACAAGAGAAGGATAAATCCAATATCAAGATCATTGTGAGACCTTACATTCTAGATAATTAAGTGTCATGGCAAGTGTTTGAAAGTGATGAACACATTACACACTTCTTGCAAAATTAGGCGGGCTTCTCTTCAAAAAATCAAAATAAGTCACATGATCATTATGAAGAGAAAATTATATAGCTAAAGACAAATAAAATACTCAAGGGGATGATTAATTTAGAGACTGTATTCAATGAGGATGATCAAAATAAAAACCAAAGAACGAGCATGTCAACAAAAGAAGAGAACTATGAGAGAGTTTTGATCTTTAAGGATAGAATTTTAAGGATTGGTAATGTTTGTTCTCAATTAGAAAGGTATGATTTTATTTCATTATGAAAATATTTTCATGACATCTTTGCCTAGGAATACAAAGACTTGAAAGGCTTTGACCCAAGTCTAGCTTATCACACCATTTAGTTGGAGCATGGAGCTAAACCAATTAGACAAAAGCAAAGGCCTATCAACCCCAAGATAGAATAACTCATGAAGAAAGAGCTAACACAATTTATTGAGTCTAGGATTATCTTTCTTATCATGCACTCAACTTGAGTATCCATCCTTGTGTTGGTTCAAAAGAATGGAGAAATCAGACTTTGTGTGGATTTTCGTGATCTAAATAAAGTGTCTCTCAAGGATCATTATCCATGCCCTTCCATGGAGCAAATTATACAAGTTGTTTTAGGTTTTCAATGTTTCTCACTTTTTAAAGGCTATTCAAGTTATAATCAAATATTTGTAAATGAATGGGATCACTTCAAGATAGCTTTGACTACCAAGTGGGGGACCTTTTCCTACAATAAAATGCCATTTGGTTTATCCAATGCTAAAGCTACATTTCAAAGGGAAATGGACATGTCTTTCAAAGGTTTGATCAATCAGTTTTTATTTTCTTACCTTGATGATATAACCATTTTTTCAAAGGATGCTTTTGATCATATGGGACATCTAAGGCAAGTGTTGAAAAATTGTAGAGAGTATGGCATATCCCTTAATCCAAAGAAGTGCATCTTCATTGTCCATGAAGATAAGATCTTGGGTCATATTGTTTCAAAACAAGGCTTATCTATTAACCCCAAAAGGATTGAAGATAATCTAGGCTTGTCTTTACCTCAACATAATAAAGGGCTAAAAATTTTATTGGGAAAAATAAACTTTGTAAGGAGGTTTATCCCAAACATTTCAACTATGGTAAATCCTATTACAACCATTCTAAAAAAGAACCAAGTCTTAACTTGGACAAAGGAAGGTAAAGGTAGCTTTGAAGCAATTGACCAAGTAATTATACCATCTCCCACTCTCTTAAATCTAATTTTTTCTAAATATTTCATTCTTTATACTTTTTTTAACCTTGACACAATCTCAGATATACTTATGCAAAAGAATGATGAAGATGTTGAGCATCCAATTGCTTTCTTCAACCAAGGCTTAGAAGACTATGAAGTGAGATATTATTTTGTTTAGAAGCAAGCTTTAACCATCATTATATGATTGAAAAAATTTAGGCATATGGTTTCCAACTATAAGATCCATGTCATGGTCTCCTATCCCACCACCAAGGAGTTTCTCCTAATTAGGGGTCTTAATGAGAAGCGATCTAGATGAATCATGAAGGTGATGGAATATGACATTGACATTCAAGTAACTAGCTTGGTAAGAGGAAGAGGTTTATGTGAGAACTTAACATCTATATTTCAAGAGCCAAAAGAGTATGCTTTGGTAAATCAAGTTTAATACTAGCCAGCTGATTAAATGTGAAATCAAAGTTGGACATAAGACATCATTACTTTTCTTCAAAATGGTAAGTTTCCCAATGGATTAAACAAATATCAAAGAAGGTATTTTAGGATGCAAGCTATTCCTTATTGTCTTGTGGGTGTTATTATCTTTAAGAAGGATGTGAGAAATGTGTTGCTAAGATGCATTAATAATGACTAATTTGATATTCTACTAGAAAAATTCCTTAATGGTATAGATGTTGGTCACTTCTCTCTTAGAACAACAACTAAAAAAATAATGAGAGCTAGTTACTATTGGCCTAGTAATTTTAAGGATTGTTATCGTTGGGCTAAGGTTTGTCCTTAATATGCTTTCCTTGTTAGAAAACAAAAGCTTTTTACTCCTCCATTGAATCCTATCCATGTGGACCAGCCTTCCATGCAATGGGGCCTTGATTTCATTGGAATGATAAACCCTCCATCAAGTGCCAAACACAAATGGATATTGACTGTTATAGACTACTTCACAAGATGGGTAGAGGTTGTTGCTTTGAAAGAAGAAAATTAAAATCCCATCTTAGAGTTTGATGATATCATTATAATAAGGTTTTGTAGCTCCTCATGTCATCATCTTAGATAATTCACTTGATTTCATAAGTTCTAAAACTTTTGATTGGGTAGAAAAGAGTGGAGTTCATTTGATTACCTCATCCAACTACTACCCTCAAGGTGATGGATTAGCTAAGTGTACCAAAAAGAACCTCATGAAGATCATGAAAAAAATGTTGATAACCAATCAAATATCATGTCATAGCAAACTAAATATAGCATTATGGGTAGAAAAAATCACTCCCAAGAAGGTAATTGGTAATTCTCCCTTTGTAATTTTCTATGGGAGAGAAGCTAGGCTATCTATATCACAAGATCTCCCTACATTATAACTTACAAAAAAATTGCAATTACTTGAAAATGCTCCCATGGAGGTTAGATTAAAAGAATTAATGTAGCTGTAGGAGGAGAGATGATGCACACAAAGATTTGGAACACCATAAATTTCTCATGAATAATTCATTTGACAAAAGAGTAAGGGCAAGAGTGTTAAAAAAAGGTGACTTGGTCTTTAAATGGGGTAAATATAAAGTAAAACCAAGCAAACATACAAATTTTGATACTTTGTGGAGTGGTCCTTACATCATTAACAAGTGCAAGAAAAGAAACTCTTTTTAGCTATCCAAAATGGGTGGAGAAGAGTTGCCTATTCCAATGAATAGAATCCATTTGAAGACTTGATTTTGACCCTTTCTAGCCATGTTTTGTATATACCTTGTTTTGGTTGTTTCCTTTGTTGTGTTTGTTTTCTATAAGTTCCTTGAAGCACAATGTTTCCCTTTTAGGTGTTTTCTTTCCTTTTGTTAGTTATGCATGTCTCTCTAGCTTGTGTGTTCATCCATGGATTGTTATTTCAACTCTTTTTTACCTTACATGACTCCATGCCCAATGGAAGGATTTAGGCGACTGGTCTTATAACATAATGAGCATATCTCTTCTAGGAATTGCTAGAATGTTGACCATTTTGTGCATTACTAGTTTGTGTTTTCCCTTTGGCTCTTTTAATTTCTCCCTTACTCATTTTTTATGTTTGGTCACTTGCTTTGTTACTTGTCTTTTCCCTTCAGCCTCTCCTAGTTTGGGTTATTTTCCCTTGTTCTTGTTTTTTCCCTTTACCTTTTTGGAATTAGGCTTTCTTGATTTGTTTTTCCCTAAAGTTCCCTTCAGAAATGGTTCTGAAGGGCCACTTCTCTTCTAAGTGCCCTTTAAAACTTTTTTGAAGGGCCTTTCTTGCCTTGTCTTCCCCCCAAGTGTCACTTTAGACTTTTCTAAAGGGCACTTTTTTGTCCAAGTGACCCTTCAAAAAAGTTCTAAAGGGAAATTTTTGCCCATGTGTCCCTTTGAAACTTTTTTGAAGGGTACTTTTTCATCTAAGTGTCCCTTTGGAACTTTTTCAAAGGGCACTTTCCTTGTCCTTTCCTCTAAAGTGACCCCTTAGAAAAAGGTCTGAAGGGAACTTTTTTTCCAAAGTGTCCCTTTAGACTCTTCCAAAGGGCACTTTGTTGTCCAAGTGACCCTTTAAAAAAGTTCCAAAGGGTACTTTTTTCCCAAGTGTCCCTTCAAAACTTTTCTAAAGGGCACTTTTGCCTTTTTTCTCCAAGGTTACCCTTTGATATTTTCCTAAAGGGCCCTTTATCTTTAGAAATGCCCTTCTAAATTTTTTTAAGGGACCTTGTACCTTTACTCAGGTGTCCTTTTAAACTTTTATAAAAGACACTTTCCCAAGTGTCCTTCATGAAAAGTTCTCAAAGGAACTAGCCATTGCCTAGAAGCCAAAATTCTTGAAGGCATTCCTTCAGACAAATTGTCTAAAGAAATTACTATGGAAAAATTGATTGAAACAATATGCTTGACCAAATGTATCCCAATGACATGCCATAGAATTTAAAAATTGATGAAGCAAACTAGCCATTGGGATTCAAAGACATGATGTGCCATAGTACATCAACTTTAAGGTAAACAATTAGCCATTGGGATATAAAGACATGATGTGTTATAGGATGCCAAATTTAGGGTATCCAACTAGCCATTAGGGTGTAAATTTGTGACACGCTATAAGATGTATAATTCATGCCCAAAGTCCTTAAATAAGAAGTAAAGTCACTGGGAAAACCTGAATGACTTTGTAGTGTAAATTGGGTTTCCCAACATGCTTGACTTATGATTTTTATAAGTAGAAGCAATCAAAGAACTCAAAGGAGAAAAAAAGGATTAAAGCCATTTAGAAAACCTAAAAGGGTCTTAAGAAAAAAAATTGGGGTTTCAAAATAGATTTACTTATGAATTTTATAATTAGAAGTAATCAAAGAACCCAAAAGAGTAAGGATAGTGTAAATTAGGGTTCCTGACATGCTTGACTTATAGGTTTTATAAGTAAATCCATTCAAAAGGATTGAATGGGTCTACAATGCAAAACATAGAAGATTTTAGTAAGAATACAAGGTTCACAGTAGTGATCCAATCCATTTCTTATGGAGGGTCATCTCACCATTAGTTTTGTAGCAATCCTAGTCATTTCAAGAGGGTGAATCAAAGAGAAGGACAAACTCCAACTGAATGAGAGATCAACTGGAATGAATTTTACTAGGTTGGTGATAGAAAACCATTTTGGAGGCTTCTATTTTATCACCCAAGAGCTCTCTCTTCTCTCCCTCTTTTACTATAAATAGGACCCTTGGGCTCTTATTTTATCTACATATAGTATGACAAATCCCTACTAGAATGTTTTACCATCTTTTTGCCTTTGAGAAAAGAAACATAAGTATATTTTATTTCTAAGTTCTAGGCATTTGCCTAGGCATGTGTGACATAAAGTGATTTAAAGTGTTGTTTTATCCTTATATTCTCTATCCTTCATGATTTTGAGCAAAGAGTTGATCCAACAAGTCATGTAGAGCGCATTCTAGATGTGTGAGATTTTGCACACGTGTAAGCCTTTTCTAGAATATACAGGTTGTCTTTTCTAGTTATTTACCTTGTGTGATCTCATTCATTTTATCTCTACATTGAAATACTTATGTTGGAGTATTATAGAGCTTGAGTTATAGACTATATTCTACTATATTTTGCATAAGTATAGGGCATACATGTGGATACTAATTCTTGCTGTATCACCATTTTAGAATAGGATTTTCATTTATGAAATATTCTAACTCTTTTCACTCATATAAACTGGTTCAGTAGTTTTATTGTACAAAAATCTAATACAGGGAGCTAGCACTTACAACCTAGAGGTTCATTTCCACTTATAGGCACATCCACAGGCCTAGAAATGTCCCAACATTGCCCAAATTTAGAGGAGGCATGAACAACCCTCTTCTAGTGTGAAATATTTGGAGACAACACTAAACATTTTGATTGATATTTTAGGGGTGCTTCCAAGCATATTTTTGACCAACTAAATATTTGAGGATGAATAAAATTTCTTAGGTTTCCATCTCCATGAATTGGTTTCATGTAAACTACCTTGTTCCTCATTTCCCATGATTTTTTCCATAAAACACCTGATTTATACCTTGATACATATATATCCATACATAAAATTGGTATTTATGGAATCCTCTCTTAGTTTACTTGATATTTTAAGAGGTTTAAGACTAATCTATGTTGACTTGATGGCAATAAAAATAATTTTTTGCAAAACTAGTTTTTTGAGGGTTTAGGAGGGTTTTAAAATTGAATCTTCTAAATGATATTTCATGAATTAAATACCTCCAAATACAAATAAATTTCCATTTATTTTTATTACACATACCCCCTAACACCCCTAAAAATATTGGGTTCCCATGCAAAAGATATACAAAGTTATAATGTGGAAGAAAATTGCATGTAGGTTTTGATTGCATTTTGGGCTACCTACACTCTTAGAAATTGTTCATAAAGTAAAAAACCTAAACCAACCTAAAATATTAATTGATTATAATTACATATGGTAATAAAATCATGCTAAGAATGTTTGCTTAAACTCCTCACATGGTGAAAGATACAAGCATCTAAATAGGTGGCTTGGAAGGGTGTCTAGAACTATAGAAATTGAAATTATTTACCTAGATGAAAATGACTCTTACCATTCTTATAAATTACTAAAAAAATCATTATTTGGTCTTTAACATGCTGTAAAAACACTCTTAAACTATTTATTTTCTTGAAAATTTAAAAATGCCTTTTTGGATTATATGGTAGCTTGCATAAAAGAGTCTATATAAACATGGTTTGCATATCATTTAGAGTTTTAAAAATATTTAAAGGTATTATGATTATTTAAAATCATCATCCCATGCTTTTAAAAATCTCACCTTGGCGTAGTATCCTTCGTGGCACCTCAAAACACTATCTGCTCCAATGGTCACTTCAAATAGACATGTTGATGACTAGGACAAAAAATAGAGCACTTATACTTATATAATGAACTTTAAAATTATATGGATGATTAATAAGCTCAATATTATTCTAAAAACCAAATTTGGGGTCTTAATTCCTCATGTAAATTCTATAAAATTCAAATTTCCTCAAAAATGCCCCTTTTGCATGGATTGTGTGCATACTTGACTATATTTTCATGTTGTTGGAGCTGATTTCATGGTGTTTTGAGGTTTTAAATATCATATTTATCTTAAATTATATTAATTTTCATCTTAATATGTTTGAAATCATATTTTACCCTGCTTTCTATCATGCTTTGAACTCCAAACAAGGCATTTAAGCCTCTATACTAGCATATTCCATACAATGGGCTCTACACTTTCACTTTATGAGATGATCAAAAGTGTTTTATTTTAATTGAAAATAAATGAATATTTATATAGTTCAATTTAATTTAAGTTTCCTTTAATTTCACGTGAAATATCTTTGAAGGTACTTGACTATGTAGTTCTATGGGTAGAGACTGTGTGTTACTACAGGCAGAGACTATAAGCTGAAGGTGATTTTTGGAGGGTTTGAAAGTATGAGAGGATGATTTTTTGTATTTTTATATTTAAATTATGTTTTCTGAAATTATTTAATAAACCTTATTCAATCATGTTTCCCTTATGACAAAATAACCCCATGTCTCTTCTTATACTCATGATCACTTATAGGTATAGTCTTATTAGGGGTTGGTCCTTTGATTTGGCCTATAGGTCATCATGTAATGACTCAACATCAATTTAAAAACATTTATATCTTGTAATTTAACTTAAATCAAACATATAAACCTCCTTTAATTTGTGTTTTGAAGGTTTCAAACCTTAAAAAATCCCATTCCATTAAATTGTGTCTCTTGGCAAACTATAGATGCATCTTAAGCTGATATGACTATCTTTATATGTCTTCTTATCACTTGAATGTGGTTATCATCCCTTTTTATCTTCATTTCATCATTCTCTCTTTTTTTATCATCAAATTATTACCGATTCTTGAACCATGACATGATCTTGATTTGTCAATCTATAGACAACCTTGTTGTAGGTGAAATAGTATAGACTATGATAGGATCATTTAGGTCTTGAGGGTTTGAAACAATGTAAAGAGTATCTTTGAAAATTTATTAGCTGATTAATTCATTGTAATATAAATTTATAGATAAATCATCATTTCTACACAAGGATTAGTGTTTTCATGGAAAACCATCATTATACTCATGCCTGTTATAGGTCCTAATACTAAAAATATGCCACATTCAAGTTCTCAACACCTATTGCTAGATATATTATGGCCTTCACCCATTTGACTCCTCATAAGTCACAATATGATTATTATCACTTTTTCCTTGAATAATTTTTGTTTAATTTGACTCTTCATAGCACCTTTATGGCCAACTCTTGACAATACACCTAGTTATAGGTGTCTTTTTCCATGACTATACTTGTGCCATATTGATACATATGCCTTTTTGACCATGTTTGTGATGGTGTATTTGTCAAAATTTATATCTCCTTATGATTAAAACATGTAATATATGTTATTTTAGGGTTTTATGACATGGACATGATGATAAACATGAAGGGAAGATGGCAAAAAGAGAAAATATAGTGTAAATGTTGAGTATGACAATGAGATGGGGTGGATGAAAAGGAGATGGGAAAGGAGGAAGGAACAAGACAAGACTATCGTAAGTATTAAAAAATAGACATGGACATATTATCATCACATCCCCTTAATTTTGAAACCATTGAAGGAGGGCTATAGGCCAAACATGAAACATAATTTTCTACAAAAACCTTTAAAAAATGCAGAATTTCCTTAAACCATGCTAAATAGGCCCCTTTAAGAGACATGGGAACATGGAGAGAAGATAAGAACTAGGAATCTTGTAGGATTTATTTTATTAAACGTGATTTTAAACATGAAATCATGAAATAAAATGATGCCATGGACCAAAATATGAAAACATGAAAATTCACTCTCTTTCCTCTACCGTACAACCCTTCTTGAAAGCATACCGAATTATAAATTTGAATGGATATTTTTACTTGATATGTTTGATAATGAAATGAATGAATAATATATTGATGATGACATGGATAGGTATCTTAATTCCCCAATATTTTGGAACAACTTGAATTTTCTTGAAACTCTATCTTGGTGAAGATAAATTGAGGTAAATCGATTACCCTTCTGGTTGTAAGGCTGCAAAAATTGGATTATATTAAAACTTGATGGTTCATGATCATGGAGGAGATAATTTAAAAACCAAATGACCCATGATAAATCCCAATGAGTCTAGTTTTTACACCCCATAATCTAGAGTTGTACCTTCCTCTAGCAAATTATACCATTCTTAAACTTGCAAGCAGGTCACTATGTGCAAAGAAGGAAAGTTCATATAGTGGATGGTTTTGGGCATGTGATACATCCAAACACCATAAAATTCATTATAAATCTTTGATATGCCTTGTTATTCATGTTCATTTCTATATGTGTATGTAATCCATACAGATATGTACTTTTACTTGAGAAATGAAGGAAAATAATCTAATTTTGGATTTTAATAGATGAGTAAGCCTTCCACTACTAATTTTATGCATGAAAATGAAATACATGGGAATTTTTCATGTTTATACATCAAAATTAAAAATTTATAGGCTTTAGAGGCTAATTTAGGCATGTGGGAGCCCAAAATAAGCCCTTTTTGGCTTAAAAATGCATTAGATTCAATAGCTGGTAGGCCTTTAAGATCTTTCATGGGAAGTGTGAGACCCTATAAATCTTGATATTCATTACAAATATCCATAAATTTCTGCCATAAATCATCATAGTTACCATCAATCTTATCTTGTCTGGCTGGCTTGCATTCATCAATGGTTAATTTAGCAAGTTCTTGAGGACCTTCTTGAGGTGAGACAATTGATATGTGATCAAGAGACTCATAAGAAACAACTTCTTGTTGCATACCTAGAAATTCTTCTTGCACTTGTTCTTGTACATGTATCTCAACTTTTATTTCATTTTATTTGACATCATAAAAGATGAAATCATGCTTGTCATTTCCAAGTAGTGTCCCAATAATGATTTATTCTTCCTGATAACTCGAACCACCTCATTTTCTATCTCTTTGGCTACATCTTATTCATTTTTCTCACAAAAAGAGGTTTTTGCTCCAAAAGTGGCATGTTATATCCTTAAAATTATTTAATAAGATGATAACAGTCCACAATAATAACCATAAATACCTAATTTTACACATGAGGCTACTCTTCTTAGATCACCTTCACCTCATCTATCTACTACACTTTTTATTTAATGGCTTTCCATGAAGGAAAGGACTTTGGCTTCTGAGGAGAGATGAGTGGAGGATGAATGATCTCTAGTTTTCTCTTAAATTTATCATCTTGAAGCATGCTTAAATGTTCTTATTTCTCTTTAGACTATTGTATCTGATTCTAACTCATAAACTTGGGTTTATGAACCTCTACTTCTATACTTTTTCTAGACATGGGTGTGAAATAAGGAATTTACTAATTGGTTGCCTCTATAGATACCATTGAATACTAGATATGTTGATTTTAAAGATCAATTTTCTTGGCTAAATTGGCCTCAAAATCATGGATTAGAACATTTGGGATCTCTTATTGTGAAATTGAAGATGTAAGCTCTTGTATGATCTATGCAATTTGAAAATTAGACTCTACAAAGCATAATTCTTCAACATTCTAAGACCTCTCTAGCATAGACTTTTAGGTAGGAAAGCTAGGTAAGGCTTGGTTTGACTCATGAGGGTTGTGATAAACATTAGTTTACTGATCATAAAGGGAAATTGTTAGCACCATGGGAATATATCACTGATTATGATGACCTTATGATTTCTTAGAAACCACAAACCTCTCTTCAATATTTAATGTTAGACCTCTAATGTCCAGAATATCAGAACTAAACTTTGAGTGACATTACCTTATAAAATTTTAACATACCTCTTTATTCCATGACAAATTTGTTCTCATTCTTTGAATTCCATACTTGGAAATATCCTCTCTATATTTCTTCCTAGTTTTTATACTTATCATCTCTTTCTCATAGCCAAATAAAGTTTTCTTGAATCTTGAGATGGATTGATTTGGGACTTGATTAGGCTAAGTACAAGGATAAAATAATCATAAGATTGGTTATAGTATTGATATGAGATTTCATACTATTGATAAAGCTCTATATATTCATGATATGGCTGGTATGGATCATGATAGGATGGATGATATGGGTCATGAGGATCATACTAGAATTGTTGGTAAGGAATGGAATAATGAAATTCTTCTATGTACGCTGTCATAGCCTATAAAATCATGAAAATAACTCAAAATTTCAATAATAATGTACCTTTTACCTTGAGATAAAGGCCATAAGGATACTAAAAACTAGTTTTGAAGATGAGATTCTACAAACTTATATTCTAATATATGAATTTGTGTCCCATCGGGCATGAAAAAATGGTTATCTATCTAGATAAAACCTAATAAAGATTAGATTTCTTAAGTCTAACTCATACTTGGACTAACATGGTAATGATCTAAGGCTATGGGATGCCTATATTTAGAGTAGACCTCTAGATTTTGATGAGGCTAGCTCCTCTGATTATATCACTATTCACTACTTCCTAGAATATTAATTGTTAGGATGAAAAGGGGGAGAAGGAAACTTAAATGTAAATACTAATTTACTATTGGTGATACACCTATATTTCTAGTTCATCCACTCTATTTTAGCTCCTAAAACACTAATAAGAGAAGCACAGACTAAGTCAACAACTCCAATTAACTCATATGCATCAGTCTTTCATGTAGAGGTTTTATCAGTTGATCAAAGTCTAAGGGAAATGATTGAATAGGCCTAATTCAAGGAATTAACTAGTCATTTAGATCCATTGTTAGCTCAGGCAAATGAGATTAAAAACTAAAACATGACCTACATAAGTTAGCATACTATTAATTAGGTGAGATTAGGACTTGACAAGGGAGAAATCTCTACCACATATGCAAATAAATTGACATAAACATACTATATAAAGATAATGAAATATAGAATAGTAATTTATTTATCTAAAAAGGTTAAAAAACTCAATCTTGGTAGAGTTTGGTCATGCCAATAGAGGGATGGATCTTAAAAATGGCTTAAAAGCCTAAAATATATAACCAATAGTCTATAAAATCTAAAACATTGGCATTGAAAAAATAAGAAGAGATCAACTCCATATGAACTCAAGTCCATCTTCGATTACAAATTGATATTAAAGTCTTGAATAATCTCCTTTGTATTTTTATCTTGTATGTTCTTCCTTTTGGTGTTGGAATAAAAGGTGGGCCCCATTAGATAAGTTAACTCTCCTTTGAATGAAATATATGCCAAAATTTAAATTTTAACTCCATCTAAAATAATTTTAAGATGAGTTAAATTCCATACATTACATGAAATTTATGAAATATGCAAGCTCTTGTCAAATAGTCAACTGATGTGCATGACTAGTTTACTCCACCAAGATCCCTCCTGCATGAAATGGAACTTTGAAGTTTGAAGTGCATGATAATCTACATGTGAAGAGTAGATATGCATCATGAAAACTCCATGTAGAATAATTTGATATCCATCTCAATGCCATACTCAAACTTGGTTATTTGACCAATTAGGCCTAATAGCATATCTATGTACTTGGACTCCATGGCACCTATAACAAACCATGATACCTACAAAAACAATTGATATTATACCTGAATCAACTTCTCCCATAATGAAATAGGTGATTTTGATGACAAAACTCTCACCATTTAGTTAATAGGGTTGACTAGGTCCATTTTGCCCCATTTTCTTACAAATTGACCATTTTGATTGAGCTATTAGGGGAACTTCCAAGTAGACTTTTTACCAATTTAATATGCAAAGATGAATAAAATGTCTCATGTTTCCATCTCTATGAATTGGTTTCATGTGAACGACCTTGTATCTCATTTTCCATACTTTTTTCCAAAAAAAACCTTATTTATACCCTGATCCATATAACTCCATACATCAAATTGTAATTTATGGAATCCTCTCTAAGTGTAATTGATTTTTAAAAAAGGTTTTATAATTATCTATGGTGATTTTATGGCAAAAAAATCAACTTTTTTCAAAACTAGTTTTTGAGGGTTTGGGAGGGTTTTAAAGCTAAATCTTCTAATTTATGATTCATGAATTACAAATCTACAAATAAAAAACTCTTTACACTTGTGTGTATTAAAAATACCCTCTAACACCCCTAAAAATATTGGGTTCCCATGCAAAAGATATGCAAAGTTATCATGTGGAAGAAAATTGTGTGTAGGGTTTTGTTTGCATTCTGGGCTGCCTATGCTCTTAGAAATTGTTCATAGGTTACATATACTAAAAAAATCAAATTTTAATTAATTATAATTACATATTTTTACTCAAACAATTATAATATAGTTTAGACAAACTCCTCACGTGGTAAAGGATGTGAGTATCTGAACATGTGGCTTGGATGGGTGTCTACAACTATAGAAGTTGAAATTCTTCACTTGGATGAAAATAAATCTTCCCATACTTAAAAATTATATAAAATATCACTATGGTGTCTATAAAATTATATAAAAACATTATAAAACTATCTTCTTTCTTGAAAATTCAAAAATGACTTTGTGGCCTATATGGTTGCTTACTTGAAAAAGCTTGTATGATCATGGTTTGCTTATTATTTTGAGTTTTTAAAATCTTAAAATTTATTATTATGATTTAAAAACATCATTACATGCTTTAAAAACTCTCACATAGGATTATAAACCTCCGTGTCACCTCAAAACATTGCCTACTCCAATGGTCACGTCAAATAAACATGTTGATGATTGTGATAAAACAACAAGAATTTATACTTGTATAATGGCATTTAAAATTATATTTATGATTCACAAAATCATTATAATGATACATAACAAATTTTGGGTCTTAATTCTTCTTTTATATTCTACAAATTTCAAATTTCCTTAAAATATGCACCTTTTGCATGAACTGTGTGCATACTTGATTGTATTTTCATATTGTTAAATCTGATTTCATGGTGTTTTCATGTTTTAAAGATCATATTTATCTTAAATTTATCTAAATTTTCCTCTTAATATTTTTTAAACCATCTTTTACACCTCTTTCTATCATGCTTTGAGCTCCAAACAAGGCATTTAGGCCTCTATATTGGCATATTCCATACAATGGGCTTTGTACTTTCACTTCATGAATTGATTAAAAAAAATTAGTTTACTTTAAAATAATTTAATATTTATATATTTCACTTTAATTTATTTCTCCTTGAATGGCACTTGAAATATCTTGAAAGGTACTTGATTGTGTAGTGCTATGGGCAGAGACTATGTTGCTACAAGTAGAGACTGTGGACTGAAAGTGATTTTTTGAGGGTTAAAAATTAAAAGAGGATGATGTTTTTTCATTATATATTTTAATGATGTTTTATTAAATTATTATATAATACTTCTTCAATCATGTTTCCCTTATGACAAAATAACCCCAAGTCTCTTCTTAAACTCATGATCACCTATAATTATAGGCTTATTAAGGGTTGGTTTTAGCCTTTAATTTTGCCTATAGGTCTTCATGTCATGACTCAAAATCAAGTTTAAAACATTTCTCTCTTATCATATAATTTCACTTAAACCTATCAACCTCATTTAATTAGTGTTTTGAAGGTTTCAAACCTTCAAAAATCCTCTTCCATCATATTGTGTCTCTTGGTTGATTGTAGATGCATCTTGGGCTAGTATGACTATATTTATATTCCTTTTTATCAATTTAATGTGGTTATCATACCTTATTATCTTCATTTAATCATTTTGTTTTTTTTTATCGTCAAGTAATGACCAAGTCTTGAACCATGACATGATCTTGATTTGTAAATCTATAGACAACCCTGTTGTAGGTGAAATAATACAGGCTATGATAGGATCCTTTAGGCCTTGAGGGTTTGAAACAAAGTAAAAAGTATATTTGAACCTTTATTAGTTGATGTATTAATTTTAATATGAATTTATAAATAAATCATTACTTCAACACAAGGATTTTTATTTTCATGGAAAACCATCATTATACTCTTGCATGCTATAGGTCCTCATACTAAAAATATGCCACATTCAAGGTCTTAATACCTATTTATAGATATATTTTGTCCTTCACCCATTTGAATCCTCACAAGTAATATGATTCTTATTATCAATTACATCTTTAATAAGGTCTCTTGAATTTGACTCTTCATAGCACCTTTATGGCCAACTCTTGATAGTACACCTAGTTGTGGGTGTGTTTTTCCTTGAATTTACTTGTGCCATATTGATGCATATGCCTTTTTGACCATGCTTGTGATCATGTTTTGTCAATATTTTACTCTCCTTATGATTATAACATGCAATGGAGGTGATGTGAGGGTGTTATGACATGGATATGATGATAAACATGAAGGGAGGATGGGACAAGGTAGAAAATACAATGAAAAGGTTGAGTATGATAGTGAGATGGGGTGGATGAAAAGGAGATGGGAAAGGAGAAAGGAACATTACAAGACCATGGTAATTATTTAAAAACAAACATGGACATATTATCATAATATCACATGAATTTGTTAACCATCAGTGGAGGGATACAGGCCAAATGTGAAAAATAGTTTTCTATAAAAACCTTTACAAATGCTAAATTTCCTTAAACCATGCTATATAGGCTCCTTTGAGAGACATGATAGCATGGAGATAGGATAATAACTAAGTCTCTTTGATTATTTATTTGATACAACCTGATTTCAAACATTAAATCATGAAATAAAATTATGCCATGGACCAAAATTAGAAAATTCCCTCTCTTTCTTCAACTGTAAAACCCTTCTTGAAAGCATGCCAAATTACATATTTGACTAGCTATTTTTTCTTAATATTTTTTAATTTAAAATTAATTAATAATATATTAATTATGACATATGTATGTATCTTAATTCCCCAATATTTTTGAACAACTTTAATTTTCTTGAAGCTCTACCTTGGTGAAGAGAAATTGAGGAAAGTAAGTTACCTTTCTAGTTGCAAGGCTACAAAAATTGGCATTTATTAAACTTGATGGTTCGTGATAATTGAGAATAAAATTAAAAAACCAATTTATCCATGAGTAATCTATTTTATTCTAGTTCTTACACCCCAAAATTCATACTTGCATCTTCGTCTAGTAGACCATACCATCCTTAAACCTTTAAATAGGTCACTATGTGCAAAGAAGGAAAGTGCCTATAGTGGAATGGTTTTGGGCCTATACTGCATCCAAATTCCATGAAATTTATGATAAATATTTTATATTCCCTTTTCTTCATGTTCCCTATTTTAGGTGTATGTAATCCTAATAGATCCATACTTTTGCTTGAGAAATGAAGGAAAATAGTCTAATTTTGGATTTTAATAGATGATTAAGCCTTCCACCACTGAGTTTATGCATTAAAAGGAAAAACACAATGATTTTTCATGTTTATACATCAAAATTAAACTTATACATGTTTTAGAGGCTAATTTTGGCATGTGGGAGCCTAAAATAAGCCCATTTTCGCTTTAAAATGCATTAAATCACCTTTTTACAATATCAAACTTTAGGAAAAGGCTAAAGTCATATTTTTGAATATAATTAATGTCATTTAGGATAATTTAATGACAATTTAATCCAAAATTTTACATTTTAAAGACCAAAATTAAATTTTTAGGCCAAAATATATTAGTTTGACCATCTTACATAGGCTTTTAGGTAGGACACTAGAATTTTTTATATTTTAGGTGTAGTAATTTGGCCTTGATAAGTTAAATTACTAACAATTCATAATTATGTTTTCTAATTTTTTACAAACATCTTCAATATAAGTTACATATTTAATATGAAATATTAAGTCAAGAGAATATAAACAAGCATAAAAGACCATGAGAATCATCACTTCCATTAAACCAATTCACCTTCTTTGTATAAAGTGTTATTTTTTATACCTATAATGATCTAGTTTAAGATTTTGATCCTCAATAGGATTTAAATTTGGATTTTACACATGTGATAGTTGAATGGTGTAATAATTATAACTTGATTCTAATCCATGGTGTAAATAAAAATTATGTGTTGAATTAATTAGTGCAAGAAAGGTAAGTATATACAACCCCATTGAATCTATAGTTGTTTAATTCTATAAATCTTGAGAATGAAACCAATTTTTAAATATTGAAAACTTTGTCCTTTCAAAGAATCACGGCACCTAAAAATTAACTATATGCTAAAAATTATATGGATAAGAGGTTTTTACTTGCAAAATAAATCTCCGCTTTGTATAAATTTTGGGTGTGCACAAAATGTTTGTCTCAAATTTTCATTAAAAATTAATCTCCCTTGGGTTGGTTGTGATTAAGGGATGAAATACCATATGACCATGGGGATAATTATTATGATGGGCACTCCCCCTAATAATTTCACCTTTGGGGAGTTTATTTATGTCCCTAAATATAATTAAATAGTGATAAAAAACCCTTGATTAAATTTGATTATCTCTTGAATGTCACATATCCCTTACTTAGAATTGATGTTCTCATGGACATCAAATCAGACTTTGGAGGATAATATGTATTATTAATTTTTTTTAAACTTATATTCCCCTACTACAGTCATTAGATTTGTTTGAACCTTTAGAAGTAGGCATTGTTAGAACTTTTAGCATCAGGAATAGGTTCCCCATCAACAATTGAGATGGTAGAAGTAACATGGGTGTCATCATTTGGGATGGTGGAAGTATCAAGGGCATAAATATTTAATATGCTGGAAGAAATTGAAGCATCAATAGTTTTGATGTCATATGTAAGATACTTTCATATAATCATTGGAATTGATGGTTGTCAGTGTAGCCCTTTGATCTGATGATTATCGATATAGCTCTTAGGTCTAATGACTATTGGTATTTATATTAGGTATATAAGGAACTAAAGTATTTTAGATTTATATCATCAAATTTAGGAATTTTACCTATATGTGTTAGATGTTTTTGAATTTATAGTAGTGCTAGAGATGTTAAAAGTTTTGGTAGGTGCAAATAGGGATAAAAATTCTACTAAGTCCAAAATATCTATATTTTATATCACTATGGAAAATATCTTAAATACCAACTAAATTTATCAATAAACCTTTAGAAACATATAAAATATTTTTTTACTCGAGACATATATGGTATGTATTGTACAAAATCCATGAAACACCTTCAAACCCTCAAAAAATTGTTGAAATTGACTATCATGAAAGTAAGTCATGTTTATAGTCAATCCTAGGGTTTTGACACCTTATAAATCTAATGGTGTAGATTTTTTTTGCATGAAAACCTAATATATGATATTTGAATAGTAAGAAACATCTTTCCCTTATTATTTTTATAAATCTAGGTCAACCAAGGACCCTAGAAGAAGAGCAAAATATAATAAATGGTGAATATTCAATGCATTAGGTAAACATATGGTAGATATATGACATGCAAGTTGAAACTCAAGAGTTCCAAAAAAAAAATTTGGTATTCATTTATCAAAAACCATGCACTTATACCATGTTAGATTATGATGCAATCAAGGATCAATGTCTCAGTAGAAACAAGGTACACATCTATATAATATGCAAAAAAACATTATGTAGAAGATATACTTATTTTAGAATCAAAATCAAGCATGAGATAAAATAAGAAAGTATTAAATAATTTAAAGATTCAATTATTAGAAATAAAAACATTAGAAAAAATAGATATATGAAAGGTACATATATAGGTGAAAGATAAACATGATCACACATCCTCAAGAATGTGGGATTATCTTCTCCAATCACCTAAAATAATATCTAATCAAGATAAATAGGATATTTATATAAAAACTATTAAATATAATAAAAACATGTACTAACAACATTATGCCAAGTTAGCATCACAAAAAGGCTCATACCATTTCTCAAAGACAATAAATAGGTTATTAGGAAGTAATTTAACTAGAATTAACTAGTAAGGAAATTTACAAAAACAAAAACCACAACAAATACAATAAGGCACAATTAGTTACAATTTATTAATGAAATTGAAAAGTAAATAAAACATATACACATGGAACTAATCATTCACAACACATGACAAAATAGTTCATATGGTGATGTAAATAGATCTCTCATTTTTAGCTCTTTTCTCATATACCTATATGAAACTATTGTGGTTGTTTAATGGTGTATTCTAGTTTTGAACCTAGATTATATCACATGGTTGTTACCTATTGTAGGCAAAGTTTTCACCCTTGGGGGGAGTTCTTTAGTATATCCACAACTAAGCTATAATATTGGTACAACCTCAAGCTTTAGGTATCTGATGGTGAGGTTGAACCTCTAGAGAAGGTCGAATTCATCTTGATGGATCACCTAAAATAATGATACTACTAGGAAAAGGGTTAGAAAGGGGGAAATATGGATCCTAATAAAGCTAACAAGGTGATGCACCAAATTTAAATTAGACACTCATATGTTTTAACCCACACTAGATTAGCATAAGATAATGTTAGCTCACACAATCTCACAATACATCTAATTATATAATTATTTCATGAACTAGGCTCACCTAGGAATCAATAAATAAAAGAGGAATTTTAAGACTCACACTAAGAATCCATGAATGGAAATAAGAACACAAGTTCACACCTATAAATTATCTTGAAAACATTAGTCAAAGGCAAGATATAGGCAAAAATCATCTTATTGCATTAAGAGGTAGTTATTAAATTTTTTGACAAGGTTTAGCCTAGTAAAATGAAAGTCTCTTGATCTTTAAGATTAGAGAGTCCTTGAGAGAGTCAAAAATAACTAAGAGAGAGATTATCTAAAATCAGAGAGAGTTACCTATGTAAGAAAATAAGAGATATAGGAGAAAGAGAGATGAGAGAGAGGAAGAATGCCATTAGAGAACAATTAATGAGCTACCACTAGTATTTAATGAATTCTTAACCATATTTTTATCCAATCAAGACTAATCCATCATAAACATATCAACCTTAATTTGTCCCAATATCCTTCAAACTCTTTCATTGGATGAGGAACATACTAGAAGATGAGAATGTGTTTAGGATGGAAAAATGCTTAGAGACCCATTGAAAATATATTAAATGTTCCAATGGCTTTCTTGAACCACCAAATATCCATATTGGGATTTTATGTCATCTTCTACTTGACTTGCTTATGAGAACAAGATCCTAATATCTATAGATTTGACAGAGCCATGGCTATGTCTATCTTTACTAGATATAGGTTCTTATTTGTCAAATATAAGACTATGTAGAAGGATGAGACAAGTCTCCATAATCACACATATGTCCCATAATTTAATATCTAAGCACAGGTCTTACTATAGATCAAAACCAATCCATTTATTAGTTTTCCTATAGTTATCATGTTAATGAGAAATCCTACAAGCTACATAACTTCTTTCTTGATCTCTATTAGGTTGAAATAGTCATATTCTGCCTTTTAACCTTTATGGAAGTTAAGAACTCATTATACACATAGATCTTATTTAAAGATAAATGATAACAGTAGTGGAACCATGCTACAACCCTAGAAAATGGGCCCTATAAGTTATAAATCTTCAAACTAGAAGTTGAGACTAAGTTTTAATGGTGATGAAACTTCATTATTAACCATCATGACTATGTAACTATGTCTCATGCTTAATGGTATTTGATTTAACTCTAATGGTGGTATATGCCCTAGTTTAACCTAGGTCATATTTTATCTTCATTTGAAGACTCGTAACTTCAAATTTTAATGTCATCCATTGATATTGATTTGGGATTCCTCATGCCATTTATCATCTCTTCATTTATTCCATGGGACCCATTATTAGTATTTGTTTAGTTACCATGCTTACACCATGTGGTGGCCTCATGCTTAAACTTTAGTCTTTAACTCTTTGATTTTGATCTAATTTTACATGGTTTAAACATACACCATTGATTTAATTATGAGTGTATCATAATCACAACACTTGGTAGCTCTATGTTCATATTCAAGATTTATTAACTTGTTGACCTCTCACTTACCACTGATCCATATTTATACAATGGATCATGAGCCATTGATTTTTTTAGACCCACTAACCTCAATTTTTTCCCATGTGCCATTGATATTCTTTTAGGCTCCCAAGATCATGACACTTATTAGTCCTACATAATTCCTTAAGAATATTTGAATTCAAATAACTGCTTCTTGTGGCTTAAATTTGATGTTCACGTGCATGTCTACCTCTACTAGTTCAACTTTGGAGGTTTATATCTTGAGATAGAAAACTCATCAAGACTCTAAATTTTAAAAGTATGATCTTGGAATGAAAAAAATCATCTCCATGTAATCCTTTGGCTTGAGAGTATTTCTAAAAACATGATGTTCCCATGCATGTCTAACTCTGCTGGTTCAACTTTGGAGGTTTATATCTTGAGATAGAAAACTCATCACGACTCTAAATTTGAAAAGGATGATCTTGGCATGAAAAACATCATATCCATGTAATACTTTGGCTTGAGAGGATTTCTAATAACACTTATAAAATTCATAATCAAATTGATCTCTTCATTTCTACAGGACATGTTATGATGGTCTAGCTTCTCTAGGCTTGTACAAGTCATTTTTATCCCTTACAATCTATGAACTAATGATACTTTGAGAGAAATTATTCATGCTCCCTAAAATCCATAAATCACCATGGAAACTTATTGAATCCTTTCTCTTACAATTTTAGATTTGATTCCAAGACATTTGATTAGTTAAAATCTAAATAGCTTCTTATTCCAAACCATGAATTCTAAAATATTAATTCTTATAGGCAAAGTTTTATATCTAGTACAAAATTGGACAACATTACCTATGGTCATCAAAGGATATTAGCAAAACTAGTTTGAAAATAACTAAAATTTATAACAAATACTAAATAAAAAATATAGTTGTCTACATATATAGCTAAAATATCATAATGTAAAAAATAAAAATTAATTATAAAACATCTCAAGTATCATAATAGTCCACAAATTTCTCCCAAATTAGTACAACAAAACACATTATTTTTGCATAACTGGGCAAGATATGATACAAGAAAGTGGGAGAGATCAACATTTTATTTTCTAGGTTTTGATGCTCTTTGTTTGTAGTTTAAAAAAAAATAGATGGATAAGTTTATAAAATTATACACTTTTCTTGGTTATGTTAAACTCATAGTATTTTTAAACTTTGTGTTGAAACCCATGTTTATGGGCTTTGTACCAAGTGTACCCAGTCAATGTTTAGAGGAGATATTGTGCTTCTAGGAAAGCCTTTTTTGTCCATTAGATTTTCTGATTATTTATTAATTTTGTGTGAGAGGAAGGGTTCCAAACACTCTATTTAATCTAGAGTTATTCTATTTGTTTATTTTATTTATTTCATCATGGAATTATCACCTCATATCCATTCTTCTCTATTCTTCTTCCATTTTCCAATTTCCACCATTTCCCAAATTTGTGTCATTTTTTGTAACTTCCAATTAGAAGTACATAAAAACCACTCAAAAACCCCATTATCATATGAGGGATATGCCCCTATAAAACATAGAGGAAAATAACCATCTCAATGATGATTTTTCATTTGTTATCAAATTTGTGTCACTTTGCATTGGGTGAGTCATAATACTAAGAAAAATCCAAGTGACATTGAATTTTGACAATGGATTATAGATCTATATTTCTTAATGTCATTAAAAAGTAAACATGATAAAAAAATAAATAATATATATCTAATGATAAAGTAATGAGGAACATACCAAAATCTAAAAATTAGAATCAACTTGTGAGAAATCAAAACTTAGAAAGGAAGAAATGATCTAATCGTAACGTTGTGTAAGAATAATGTGTTCACCAAAATCTAATAATTAGATTTGGGATTAAAAGAGACAAAATTATATATTGATATTATGAAACAAATAATAATATATAATATATAAAAGGTGAAAATTAGACCTTATATGGAAAAATTGAACCCTAAGGATGGATGAACACAATGATCAAGTTAACTTAAATGTTTTACTAAAAATGTGCACAATGAAATTAGAATATGCACAACTATGTAAATTAATGATGTAAGGTAAATTGGGTTCAATATATTAAATAAACATAGTTAATAACTAATGTGAAATAACTAAAATTACAATTCAAATATGATAAATTAATAAGCAATAGTAATGAGAAGAGAGAGATAAGTGATTGAAAATGACATACCTGAGAAGTGTAACTAGATTCTAAAATTTGAAATAGGATTAGATAACATCTTATACTAAAACCTTAGAATCTAAATATGATATAAGAATGGGAAAAATAATTTTATTGTCAATTATGACCAAGGATAAAATTAGTTACTTATTGTAAATTTATATCGTTCATTCAGACCTTGAGTTATTATTCTAACCTTTTTTATCTTTAATGTTTTACAAATTTCTAAGATACTTCAATTGAGATACATGATCAGGATCCTAACTTGAATTCAATAAATTTATGTTTAAAACTATATAAAATTGATATTTATTTATATATATATATATATATATATATATATATATATATATATATATATATCTAATTTCTTACAATGTCATAATAATATAATATGTGCGAGGGTTAGTGATCTATGCCTCCCTCTTGGGGTTTATAGTTTCATATTATAACATAGTAGAATTAGGTCTCATCATAGCTATATTGTTTTGAGTATTATCAACCTAAATGAGATAATTTAGTTAAATTCTTCTCCATATAAAATAAAATACAAATATATTATTCTCTACTATATTCTCTTGGTAAAAAATTTGATAGAGCAAGACTTGGAATGATGTTAATGTAATATAAGTTCAATATGTTGACTCATTTGAAAAATGTGCATAACTCTTAATAACATTTTGTATATCTAGGTGATATGTTTGGATTGTAAAATATTTATATGATAGTATTTTATGATATATGAAATGTCTAAAGTTAATTTTGTATATATGGGATACTCTAGGATAACTTTGTACATAGGTCAACCATAGAAGATAGTAATTAATGGTAATCAAGCATGAATAATCATGCCAAGATGGAAATCAACCATAAAAAGGAAGAGGGTTATAATTGGAATACCATTGATTATTACTTAATAGGAAACAAGGCTTAAAATAAATATCAAGTCTAATGAAGGGTGGGTGATTGGGATTTTAATGCTAACAAATGATAGATTTGAGGTGTTTATGAGGAAATTTATATGTCTCGAGGTCATGAATATTATAATGTGGGTAAAAAGTGTATGAAAGTATATAAATTTATAAAATTGGGTTAAGTTTGGTAAATTATTAAATATATGAAATGAAAAAGGGCGTTGTACAAAAATTAGGCATCTAAACCTATTCTTTAACTATACTTATTCCAAATATATGTAGAAACTATTTTTGAGTCCTTGGTCTTAATTTTCTTAAATGGATATTTTTAGGCATGATTTTTTATTTGGTGTCATAATTTGTGATATTGATGAAATTTTCATTAGGGGGTCCAATGAAAGATGAACTAAAAATGCCTATCCCACAAATTCAACATAAAAGTTTAACTAGCTTTCAGTTCCTGTGTGGAGCATAATGAAATGTGTCACAACCTATTTCACTACTTATACTTATAGATCACATAAAAATATTCTTGAACTAGGATCAATTATTTTTGGTTTGGAACTTATTATAGATATTTCTAACTCAAAGTCTTTGTTTAAAAAAAAATTATGTCTACATAATCTAAAAACCTATCTAACAAAGTCTAACCTCCCATATCCTCCTTCACGATGAATCACATGCCTAATATATGCATGAAAAATAAGGAACCATTAGTAATTTAGAATATTTACTACTTACAACTATTAGATAACCATCATCATTATTTGACAATTTAGCTTCCTTTGGCTTATAATATATAGGATATTAAGACCATTATTCTTCATTTTTCATGACACTTGGCACTCAGAACAAAACATAAATATATTTGACATGTGTCCATATGATTATGTCACTACACATGAATATTATCATTCATACCTATGAGGCACTTTTTATCTACACATAATCATGATGTATACATAAATTTCTTAAAGAGTATTAGGCATGAAAAAAAAATTGTGACTATCACACATTGTAAGATCAAGTTTTAATGGTCATAGATGCAATATATGCATGGAGTATAATATTTAAGGTTTTAGAAGAACTTTTCACTATTATATTTGTGCACTTGTCATCAACTATGAGATGGCACTACATAATTAATATAACAAAATTATTTTTTGACCTTATAGCCTTAATATAATTTCACCTTCATAAATCTGTATATAATTTCCATAAACTTCTTCCAAATAAATAACAAATACCTCTATATCAACTTTTTAAAGACTTTAAAATTTTATTGAATCTTAATTAATTTTTCACTTGATGCATCCAAACTATGCACATAAAAATGGGTTTTTGTATAATTTTGAATTCTTATTAAGATATGTAAAATAACTCTAAGGGTTGTGCATAAATAAATATGTTGTGAAAAAGTAATTATTTATATGTTAAGTTTTTTTTATGTAATATCTCCTATGAACCCTAATGATATTACATCATACAACCTAGGTAATTGAAATGAACCATGACATCATACTCATATGAATTTTATGATTTACTTGAGAGGAAATCCATTTATACAACTATATTTTCCCCTTATTGATCATTTCTTTTATAGGACTTGTCAACACATAAATTTCTTAAAGTGCACATCCTAGGGAATGCACCTAAATTATTGTGGATCATTGTTGGTAATTTTATGAGAGATTACCTTGATGTTAATATATTAGTCATGCCTTCATCCATCATCATATGCTTATTTTAGCATCCATTTTTATATGATTTCCATCTTCCCTCCTCTTCATCTTATTTATTTGACATAATCCTACTAATTTGGATATAAAAAATAAAATATAAAATTATCCCCATCTTAACCAAATAAATCTAATAATAAAATAATTAATATATTTTACACATTTTTATTACTAGTTCAACTGAGTCAATGTATTACATTATCAAATATTCTTATTACTACATTGGTGGTGTTGATGTCATCGGCCAAGTTTGATATGTGACTTCTAGAAGTTGGAGCCACATATATAGGCTTCCTAATTTTTATTTTTCATATGAAATACATATAATATACTCTACTCATGCACATAAATCCACCTTATTAATAATAAGAGGGATTAGGGATTAGGAGTTTACACTTGTGGAATATTAGATTTCATAATGTCTTTGGAAGTCTTAAGAAGATAAGTTTAGCCAATAAGTTAAACCTAGTAATTGGATTCTAAAAATAAGGAAACTTAGGTATTATTATTTACATGTTGAGATTCACCTACAACATCTCTTAAAAATTTATAATTAATCAAAAGGATAGATTGATGTACTCACAAGTCAACCCAAACTAAGTATCCTTATCCCTATACTAATTATCTATTTATTTTTTTATACGTATGTATGTGTGTATATGTGTGCTATACTATTATTATTTTTATTTAATGCTTATATTATTATATTTTCATGCTTTACTAAATTTTTAGACCTCTTGGTTACAATCTTTAGTTTATTTACCTCTTGGTTAAATTCCCTAGTTTAGATATGTATTGGTTACAATCATTAGTTTATATACCTCTTAGTTACCACCTGTTTTAAATTTTATCTCTTTATCTTACCTCTTTTATATATCAAATATATATTAGTCTATTTTCATAATTTACTTACATAAAATTCCTAATTAAATCCTCAATATATTTATTACAAATAGATATTTCTTACCTCCCTGCCCCACTTTGTGCACACCATATTGTATGTATGTCATATATATTATGGTATCATAAATTTTAATATATATATATATATATATATATATATAAATATATATATATATATATATCTGTGTGTGTGTGTATATATATATATGTATATATATATATACATATATATATATATATGTATATATATATATATGTATATATATATATATATGTATGTATATATATATATGTATATATGTATATATATATATGTATATATGTATATATATTTATATATGTATATATATATATATGTGTGTGTATATATATATATATATATGTAGATATATATATTCATATTCTACCTATATAAATGTTTTTGAATATGACATAGATCTTACCCCACTCTTGTGCTAGGTTTTTTGACATTTTTAAATTTTACTTAGACTTTTATATTTGTCAATTATTTTTAGTTATTTCCCCTTAGGGTCTTTTAATGAGACTAAACCTATTAATAATTTATATGGGTAGCTAATTTATTCCTCCATTCCCACAATTGAATTTGTAGACACTCAAATTTGTCATAACTCTCATATTCTCATGCCTTATTCCCAATGTAACTTATTTTAATCCATCTTTAGGATAGTCCCAACCTTGCATAAGTTTATATTTGATCCATATATCTTTAAAACATCTCAAATATTATTTAAAATTTATATTTTTATGAATTTAGGTTAAATATTATCCATTTTCTATATTTACCTCAAAAATAAACCCTAACTTATCTCCTAGACAATATCATACCCATAAGGGCTTGTCTCTTTTAAATTTTCTGGTCTATGTCACTTTTTCCATTTTTCATAAGCCTTAACCCTTCCCATTCATATTTTATAATTTTGGTAAACATACCTTATTAATATTAGATCATCTTATGAATTTAAGGTCTAGCCAATTCATTTAAAAATTAGAGAGAATGAGAAGAAAGATTAAAATTAATAAAGAAAGAGAAGTAGGATAAAATTATAAGAAGCACTTCACTAAGATCAAATATTTATCCATTCAAGTTGTGCTTCATTTAATCACACTTGAACCATTTATTAGTCTTAGCCTCTCTAAAAATTACATTTTTCTAATGAAGGGTAATTATAATTCAATAGTTAAATTTATAATTTCAATGGAATATCAGGTGGGAACCCTTACTTGAGTTATTTCATTCCCATGGCCCAAAAACTATGTTGAAGTATAATTATTAGTGTGTGATTATAATATTTTATAATGTCACTTTAGTAGTTATATAAATATATTACTTTTATTTTTTTAAATATATGTAAATATGAATATTCATCCACATGGAATGTTATTCCCAAAAACATATGCAAACATAGGGTAAAATCACAACTAGGAAGACAATGAACAGACACTAGAAAATTTAGACTATAAAACCCTTTAGAGATACAACAAGTGGTATAAGAATAGATCTAATTTAAATTTTAATGGAATTATGGAATATAAACCTTAGGTTTTTAAAGGGATAAAATAGTAAACTAAGGAATAAATATGCATAAATATAGCCATTAAGTTGTAAAATAATTGACCTAATTGATTATTGTAAAAATATCAATAAATCACACAAGTATGTACTTATCTATAAATTTATTGAGATAGATGAGAATGATGTTGTAAAATGGTATAGAAGATGATAAAAGTGTCACAAACTAGGAAAAATTCTTATAAATCCTTTTAGATAGTAATGTGGTTCCTTGGATAGTAGCACACTACGTTAGTCTTTTCTGTGTCATGCTAGTGCCTCTTGCTAAAAACTATGTGAACTTTTGGAAATATACTTACCTAAGTCTAAGACACTTTATACCTATGTGAATTAAACCTATTATACTATTTATGACCTATTTTTTTATTTATTCAACAATAAACCCTAGACCTCCATTTTATTAGGGTATTTGACTGGCACAAGTAACAAAAGTGTGATTATTAACTAGGTAGGATGGATGTCCTCAACACCCCACTATGTTGAGATTTTCCTACATAATAATACCTCAAGAGGGGATAGATATTGATTTAGTTATCCAAATTTATGAGCCCTAAAAATGGCTCATTAGATCCATGAAATAACATCCTTTTTCCCTACATAAGAAGTGGATCCAAGTATAGTTTTTGAACTTATAGTTTATTTAGAATAAAATATAAATGATATATCATGGTTATTTATTTATAATTAATTATTATCTCTTTGTTAACTATTTATAATTATTATTGGTAAAGATATGTCAATATGTGCATATGCAATACATACTAAGCTAGAAAAGATTATGAGTATGAAGAGTAACCATTCAAGAATAATGTTGAAGTATTTCAAAGTAATTTAAAATGGTTATTAAAGAAGATTTATAATTTTGGCCAAGATGAAAACTCACCTAATCCATTCTAAACCTAGCTACATAATCTTCTAATAGTTACAGACTCACCCAGTTTATACCTATGAACTCACAATAGCTACAAACTCACCTAGTCTATAGCTATAGACTCATCTAGTAGCTACAAACTTCCAAAAATGAGGTATGGACTTTAAAAAGTGATATAAATACTTATAAAAGAAAGATATAGACTTACATAGGTGAGCTATGGACTTTCACATATGAGCTATGAACATCCACAAGAATGTTATGAACTTTGATAGGCTTGATACAACTTTGATAGGATTACTACAGACTATGATAAAACCATCACATACTCATTTGGATATATTTTTAAGGAATTATAATTATTTTTGGTCCATTATAAGATGACCAAAATAATTTCCATCTATCAAAAGAATGTTTTCCATTTAGAGTCTTTCTATATATAGATTTCTATATATAGAATTTTCATTTATAGATTGTATCTAAATATAGATTTGTATAATTTTATTCAAATAAATAGCTCTCTCCATATTTAGAAGATATTGAGATTATTTTTTATTCTTATGATAAATATTTTCCTCTATATTTTGTGGAGATTGAGGTAGGCTAGAATATCTAGGTTATTACTCCTACATAAGGTGTTGGTTGGAGGTATGAGATTATAAAAACAACCTTACACACCCAAATGAAAGGAATCAATATAATTTTCTCTATATCATTATGAGTAATCTATTTTGAAGCTTCTATAATGAATAAATCCTCTTTAATAGAATAAGATAGACACTCATTTTAAGGAAGATGGATCAATGTATTTTTTTTATTTCTTTATTTTGTAATTATGATTTTGTTTTAAGTTGTTATTTTATTTCTTTGAGTCTATAACTATTCATTTTTAATTTTTATTATGAAACTACTAGTGTTTTATTTTTTTATTATTTCTTTTTAATTTACTAATTTACTTTCCTAAAGGTGTTATTTAATTTCATTAATGTGTGATTTAATTTATGAAAGAATGATTTTAAATTTATGAATGTGTGGAGTGTGGTATGAGGGACCATTTAAAAAAGATCTCTTTCTAATATTGAATTTGAACATCAACCCTATATTGACATTATTAAATGAAGGGGACTGAGGACCCTTATCACCAATCTAAGCATTGGTGCAGTTACAAGTGAATGCTAGTATGAGTTCTAGATTGAGTGATTTGAGTGAGGATTGAGACTATAAATATGAGAAAACTAAAATTAGGACTGATGTATATGGATGTATGTAGAATAATGGAAGAATATGGATCAATGACCTTAATTTTCATGACTTGTTTCTAAGCTTGTTTATGTGTTTTTGCATTTGATTCCCATGTAATGGGTAAAGGGATAAAATTGGTGTATATATATTGATCTAGTGATTTTTGAGACATTGTTTGATCTTATGATAACCTTAAGGTGCCTATATAACTGGAAGCATTACGGTGGAAAATAGGTAAGGGACACTGGCATGGTACCTTAGTCACTATTGTAGTGTGCTAGTTTCTAAAGGGGTATGCTACTATCCAAGTGGTAGAAAAAGGGGCACTAGGGGCTTGGATTCCTAGGGAAAGTTATGGGACTACTTTAGTAATGTATAGGTATGGGTTAAACCCACACAAAGTCTAGATAAGGATAAAAAAGTCCCTAAGATGGGTATAGGAATAAGGTAGGGGAAAGGTGGTCTTAAGTGACACTCATTTCACTCAAGTGACATTTTATATGACAAAATTTACCTGCATCCCATTTATTATAGAAATGAAATAAATAAAAATAATTTGTATAAAGGAAAAAGAAGCGTGTTTGGACATACCTAATAGGTGAATCCCTTGAATCTGGGTCTGAGTATGCAAAGTACACTCCATTACATATCATAAAAATGAAACATGGATGAATCAATACTTACTCAAGATAGTATCAAAATCAAAGACAAAATTGATTAAAGAGTTGTGTGTGTGTGTGTGTGTGTGAGAGAGAGAGAGAGAGAGAGAGAGAGAGAGAGAGAGAGAGAGAGAGAGAGAGAGAGAGAGAGAGAGAGAGAGAGAGAGAGAGAGAGAGAGAGAGAGAGAGAGAGAGAGGAAAGTAATGAATACAACTCATTAGTTATGTAAACCAATGTAAAAACTTGATGACATCCTATGTATTTAACTAGTGATCAAATAGTGAATATATTAGATTAAGCTAATGGCTCACTTAATAAATAAATCATATTTTTACTTCATCATTTCCCACCCATTCTCAATGAATCATGAACAATGAGTAGCTTGAATTGGAATGATTCCTTGTCTAACTCTCCTATACAGGTGGCTCAAAAACTTAATTAGGCTATGACTCTATCATTACCTACCCATGTGTAGTAGATACATTTATAAATAAAATTTTGGAATGTAATTGAATCTATGTGATGTAACTGAAACTATGTAGGATGGCTCTAGGGCCACCTAGAAATGCTAAAATGAAAAATGGCTCAGGGGCCTCTTGGGCACTCAAGAATGTAGCTCAGTGACTTCATAGAAACACCAACTACTTTAGATGGAATAAAGAATAAATATAGTGTGAAACCTAGTGTAAATGGTGCCTAAAGTATATAACATGGATAATGACACGGAGTTGTCATTCCATCCGAGATGAGCTTGTGTAAAACTGATCATGTGGAAATAATATGTCATGCACATGCCCCTAATTTTGATATATATGTATATAGATTCTAGATCAGGTTGTAGGAATCTAGGTTTGTGTATATCTAGAACTAAAATGGGAGTGATCATGCCACACATGATGCCCCAAATCTTAGTAAACTAGTATGATTATTTTCAAAACTATGAATAATCTAAGCATAACTAATAATATGTGACTAATACTATGTAAACCTAAACTATAACTATTATACATTTCCATCCAACTAGATTGTCCTATTATTGGGGCTAATAGATATTATCATGATACCTTAGATGGTAGGACACTGTAATAGTTTCATTTGTGTTATGCTAATGTTCTTTCATGGTTTTTCTATGTAAATTGTAACTAATTTATGTTTGACTTTTTTACTATGTTTTCTTGATTTTGAGCTCTGTAATCTATCTATGTGTTGAAAAATATATCTTAGTACACCTATATGGCCTGATATCTATGAAAAAACTTTGTGAATTACCCCTCTTTTGAGTTCAATTATTAAACCTATGAAATAACCATCGTCAAAATAAAAACTATACAAACTATGTGTTAGCCTGAGCATATATGATATAGGTGTAATAAATGGCTATAATGTGTATACGTGACATCAAAATGTAATATAATATAATCATAAGTTGGTAATGCATGACATATGTTAAATTTAACATTAAAAAAGTTTTCAGGATAGATATAACAATGAAATCATGTATATGAACAATAAGTTTGATAAATAATTTGTGTAACTACCTAGGCAGATGGGGTATGATGTTCATTTAGGAAAAAAAGGAGGAAGGGGAGATGCATGAGGTCCCTAAAGGAATATATAACTAGGTGTAAGTGTAAAAAAAATAATACAAGTGTCATGGACATGATTCATACATGAAATCATACATACAACACACATGAGGCATGTAAATTATGCCAAGGGGACACAACATAAGGGACATGGGTATATGTCACTAAATATGATAAATAAATATATGAAAGGACATGATCAAATGTACACATACATAAATAACAACCAAGGTATGATTAGAACCAAATGGAAGGACATGTTCAAATGCCCACATAAAAAATAAAAAAGGCACACCCAAGGACATGGGCACATGTCCAAATCATACACACAATGAAAGGAATTGGTGTAAATCCATAGGAGAATGGCATATTAAAATTCCCTAAAGTATATTTAAAATCAAATAGACAATAAAATATAAAATAGGAAAGATATAAATAAAATTATACATGAACATGCAATACAAATCTATATAAGAGCAAGGATGTACATAAGCCAAGTTTATAGTAGTAGTACTTAGAAAAAAATATTAATATGTGATTATCAATATCAGGATATAATCAATGCTAAATCCGTGATATAGATTATTGGAAGATGTAACCTATAAAATCAAAAGATATGTATATGATGCCCCCAATGGGTAAATATGTCAATGTTGAATTAGTGTGTCTATTTATATTCCCCTAATGGGTAAATAGTAGCATATCTAGATCTATGTATATGACTTAAATCCTATAGTAATATGAAATCACTCAAAAAATAACAATTTAAACATGTATGAATGATAATTTTGAACTATACTAGCATAGATGTCATATGTAATACCTAGAAAATAGAAGGAATGTAAACATGGAAATGTATATAATCCAAAAAATTTATTTTCTAAGCAATATGTCAATGTTTTTGTATTTTGAACATATTTGTATTCTTTGTTTTTTTTTTTAATATAATATATTTACAAGAAATAATTGAAATGAAACTATATACATGGAGCAAGATAATACAAACTATGTATGTTAGTAATGTGTAAGTAAATATGAGTGTGTATAAATGTAAAGTAGTGAGTCTAGAGACCTAAGATCACATCTAGAGGATGTGGATGATCAACTAGTGGATCTAGAGGGAGATCATCCAATGTTAGATACTGAATCTAACCAAAATTTAATAAATAATCATCATTGTGATAATCTTACTATGATATCATTAAAATTATAGCCTTATCCTTGGTGATAGTCTAGAGTCTATGCATTTCAATGGCATGTTATTCTATTATGTAAGAAGCCTGCCATGTAGTCCTAGAGTAAACTAGATTTGATCGTGGGTATTTGTGTGAAACCTATGGTTCTCATCTATGCCATTATATATAATTTTAATTTTAAGTACCTCATGACTAAATGTCAAACATTTTTTTGTCTGATCGACTGTGGTGTCCATTGCCTATAACCATAAACTAGCAAGTGTAATTTGTATGTCAGTGTCTATGCTCATTAAAAAAATAAGTGTGTTGACCACTTTTGGGTGACATGTAATTGATAGTGTGATATGTCCCAAGGAGTCCTAAAAATGTATAGGATGGTTTATCTCACTCTCCTAATGTCTTATGTGCCATAGTAATGCTAAGGCATAATTATTAGGATTATGATTATCATATATAGAAACAAGAGGGATGTATTTGTTATTGACAAAAATCTAGATAGTCAATAGATAATTCCTCAAATGTTTATGTTGATGAAGAATTTCTTATGGTGACTATAATAGTGGTGGTGAAGGTTATGTAATTTAGACATTACCCTAGGCTTTGAGTTTGTTAAGTTTATATTATAATGTTTGAACATGTATTGTTATCATGTCTAGTAATCTTGTGATAATGGTAAAATGGTTTATCATCCTCTTGTGAATATCTACTAATAGATCTTTGGATAACTATGGGTAATGCCATCAATATTATATCAAGTAACATCTATTGTTGTCTATCCTATGTACTACCTATTTGAATCTGTATCCATGGAATTGTAAATTGGTAGTGATGCATGCAAGTAAATTCTTAAGTGTTTTATAATTATCTCCATACTCTCCAAGGAATACTAGTGTTAATTTAAATTCACAAAACAAATATCAAAGTTAATGGATGTTTAATAATCCTTGGTGGTGTCTTTAGAATCTATATCTAAGTTGTTGGTGCACATGTCTTACGAATTAACAAGTAATTGTAATTTTGCTATGATAAACCCATCATCTATAGTGGGCTAGGATACCTATGTTTTAAGAGTGTCTTTATCCTTCATGGGTGAAGGTAATTATGTTGTAAGAAGATCTAAAATAGGTGTAGGAATAGTAATGCTAGATTCCCTAACCTCATGTGTATGCATATGATCTATCAAAATATTATGAGGTTGGGATTTTATGATAAGATGAGGTGTCCCATATAAATATGTCCTTAGGATGGTAGGCTTTATGATTTTGTAATATCCTAATGGTTGGTTATCATATGGGCAAGTATATAAGTATCCATCATGTAAAAACTTGACACATCTATGCAAGTTAGATGCTACATCCTCCATGGCATGTATCTAATGTCTCCTAAGTAAAAAATTGTAATAAAAATGATTAGGCATCAGGTAAATTTGTGTGGATAAGGTTTTTGGCCCAACTATGATATATAATGTAATATTACCCAATGTTTATCAATGAATGTCATCAAAACCTATAATGTTCTTATTTTTATTTTGAATAGATGTTATGCCAACCCCATACTCTATAGGAATGTGAGATTTCATATGTTAACTCATGACCACTTTTAATTACAACTCATTTAATAATGGTGGTTTTGGTTTGTGCCTAAATGAAGAGTTGGATATTTTAATCAATAACTAATTATGAGGGAAAATCCTCATTGGAAAAAGTTTTAAATTCCTAAATGTCCTTGATAGTGTTCATGATATATGTAAAATAAGTTAGGTATATATCATGAGGCAATGATGTATGATTGAGTGTTTACAAAATAATATATTTGAAAATGATTACCTTTTTGAGTAATTACAATAAATAAATATTGGTTGATGTGTTTCTCAATTGATCCATAATATCATATGCTCTATGTTGATCCCTGGATCTCATGGTATTATTTTGGGGACAAGGAGGGATTGTTGGATTACATTATTCCTATATAGGCTGCATATGTACTCAATTCCATAAAGTAACATCTAGAATTATAGGATCTACTATTTATTGAGGGTGATTAGTAGAGGTAGGATGTGAGTGAATGTAATCAATGGGTCTAGGTGGAGGGGAAATAGAGGGAGTCATATGATCTCTCTATCATCAAGAAGTGACTAGAGGTAAATTAAAATGGGCCATGTAAGAATTCTCTCCATAAAAGGGGGCTCAAAATGAGGTGGACTAATGTGTGAAATAAGGTAACATTTAACATGATCCATGAGAGGAATGAGATAAATGTACATCATTAAAAAAATAATGGGTAATAATCATGCAAGACAAACCAAAAGTCTTTGTATTAAAAAGTAGAATATGGCTTCAATCATGATAATCATGACAAAATTCTAAAAATTAAAATTGAAAAAATGATAGAAATAAGAAGGGAATACATAATTGTACACTAGGGTTTTAATCAATATGTTTGAATTAAGTTAATTTCACCAAATGATTGAGATTTTAAAGGATATGGAATATAATCCCTAGGTTGTTAAATGGGATGGAACAATAAATTAAGGGAGAAAATTGAAATAAATATAGACACTAATTTATTTTTAAAATGGCCTAATTTATTATTATAAAAATAGTAATTAATCACATAAGTATGTAATTAGATATAAAATAACTAAGATGAATGAAAAATAGGTTGTAAATTGGTGCAAAAGTTGATCAAAGTGTTATAAAATAGAATCAAGTCTCAAAAATCCTCTTGGATAATAGTGCGGTTGTTTAGATAGTAGCATAATGCATTAACATCATCTCTTTTGTGATATTATCTTATTATTGGGAACTATGTGAATTTTTTGGAATAATAGCACATGATTATGAGACACCTATACCTATGTGAATTAAGCTTGATTTATTATATGTGACTTTTTTTTATTGATTTATGATCAAACCCTAGACCTCTATGTGATTAGGGTATTTGAGTGGCACAAGTAGTAAAAGTGTGATGTTAGTTAGGTAGGATAGATGTCCTCAACATCTCATTATGTTGAGAGTTTCCTATATACCAATACCTCAAGAGTGGATCAAGACAAATGTAGTTATCCCAATATAAGTACTAGTGCAATTACAAGTTAATGTTTGTATGAGTGTTTTGAGTGAGACATGAGATTGGAAATATGAATAAACTAAGGTTAGTATTGTTGTAGATGGTTTTATGAAAAAGTAGAGTAGAATAGGGATAACTGAGCTTGATTTGTATAACTACATTATAATCTTATGTGTGTATTAATATTTGATTCCCATCTAGTTGGTAAAGTTATAAAAGTTGTTTATATATACTGATATGGTGTTTGTCACGATGTGATATGAGCCTAGGCTAACCTTAAGGTGCCTTAAAAAATAGAAATACATATTTTGGGGTTGAAAAGAGGTAAGGAAAAGTAACACAGTCTCCTGGTCACTACGGTCTCTTCCTTACTAGCATGGTACATTAGTTTCCAAAGGGGTAAAATAGTGTCTAAGTGGAAGAACCTAGGGTACTAAGGCCCTTCATGCTTAGGGGAGGTTTGATACTAATTTAAAATTTCCTAAGGATGGGTTAGACTCCCATGAAAGAGAGATAAGGATTGAAAGAGGCCCTAAGATAGGTCTAGAGCTAAGATAGGGGTAGGGTGGTCTCAAGTGACACTCACTGCACTTAAGTGACATTTTATATGACTACAAGAACCAAATAGATCTATCTTATTATAGTTAGGATTAAACATGACAAGCCTATATAGATATGAATTCATCTCAGAGTAGTGCATAGGTCCATAAATTTTGGATCAGATTAAATGTAGTCAGAATAATCAAAGTAATCATTTATAATTATTAAAAATTAAGTTGTGGTCATTTCTTAATTTCTTTTTTAGTTCATTACCTTTATTTAACTTTAATTTGTGACACTAGGGCATGTAATTGTTATGTATATTTTAATTTATATATATATATATATATATATATATAATTTTATATATTTAATTATATATCTTATATTTATTACCTATTTTGTCTATAAATAAAATTAGCATAAACATAAATGATGAACCCTAACTCTTTCCAACACTCAACCTAGGATTTTGTAAAACCTTTTTCTTTCACACTTTAATGGATAATTTCAAATGTTAATTATTTTTATGTTTTATTCATCCTAAATCTTAATTTATAATTAGGTATCTAAATCATGTATATTATTACATGGGATTTTATTTCTTGCTTACATTCAGCTCAGGGTTTGACAAACACACATCCTCTTTAGGTTTGGTCAATCAATATAAATTTTGATTTTTTAGATTTTTCACTTTAATTTTTTCTCATATAATTAATGCCCTAATAATATTTTAATTTTTATTAATTACCTTTAATAATCATGCAAATTATATAAATATATGGCAGTACATATTTCATATATGTTAAATGGATAAATGTCACATTTTTAGGAAAACAAATATTATTCATGATTAGGTTTTTCAATATTTTGGAGAGAGAATTCCTATAAACCCTAATTTTATGTAATAATTATTAAACAAAGATAAATGGATCTTGAATACAAACTCCTTTATTAATAAAATTCCTAGGGTGTGTACATGTAAAAATAAGACTTTTATATTTAATTCTAATTTTTTGGATCCTATGCCTATGCAAGGTAGTATTTATACACCCATTGTAAATGATAAGGCTTACCCAATGAAGGATAGTATATAAAATACAACCATTTATATGTATGATATAATGACCATGATGGATACTATATGAGACTTATTTATTTAAGTGCATCACCTATCACTTTATCAAAAAGCATATGGATCCAACCTTAGGCATAATATTGTGTATTCCAATCCTATTTAGAAATGCATTTTAGATGTATCTCTTACTCACTGCTTAATCTATAGTTTAAATTTATCTTGTGGTCATCAGGATCCTAAACATACTTTTATGAGTTTTACTTATATTTAATTAATTGTGAATATTATTAATTGGTCATACTTAATTAATCCTTAAAACATTAATAGGTGAAGCATTATTTTGGTTTAAATATTTACCTCATGGATATTTGTACATAATGTGTGGTTTTTATGAAGTTTTACTCTAAAAATACTTCACTAATAATGGATGAAGAGATACATGATAATGTATTTTTTATGTAAATCAAAATTTAATCAAAATCATACCTAAATATGTATTTCATTTCTATTTTCATATACACTCTTTTATTTGTGAACTATTTTATGTTCAAATTAAATGTTATTTTAACAGTAAGCTTATTCTGCATTTAAATAGTAAGTCTCTTACTTGTGAATAATTAACCCACGTTATCAATAATACCTTCAATCTAATAGAAGTTGAAGATAAAAAAACCTCATCTTTTAATAAATCAAGTAAACATATCAATTATATATCACCTAAACTAACCTATGATACTTTGGGCATAAATAATTCAATACCAAGCATGAGACCACATGCAACCAAACCATTTGTATTTTCCAAAGATCAATACATGATATTTTAAGACCTAGTGGGTAAAAAATTGATAAATTCACCCATTATGTGTAATATGTTTGGAAATTATAAAACCAAAATATTATAAGGATACATATTTTTTGTTCATATCATGCAACAAGAGGTAATCTAAAATATATATGATTTTATTTAAAATAAGTAATAGTCTAAGTAAAAAATCATGCTCCTTTACAAAACATCCATTGGAAAGGGCATTATTTAAAAATAAAAACAACATTTTAAGGATACAAAATATATCGACAATGGTGATCAAACTCAATGAAATAAATACTTAGATTATGATTATCACTTATTTTTCAATTTCACATATTGGGGATACTTTAAACCCCCCATCAAAATGAACATTAATGTTTTATGAGGCATTTATGGTTTCTACACATATTTTTTGAACCCTTATTTTACTATACATTATTATTTCTTATATTTTTGCATGCATCATATATTGATTCAATGAAATTATAAATTAAAAAATATTGATAAAATAAAAAAATATATTGGTGATCATCATGAACACATATTTATTATACCATAGTCTTGTACATGTATTTTTTTTATATGTTGTGCCTTACATGTTCCTTCTTAAAAATATTTACTTTTCTCAAAACTGCAAAATCTAAATACATTTATAAGAGAAAAAATATATAAAAAATTATTTGATTTTATCTTAGCCATTAGATACACATCACACCTATTTATATAGAGTTTACACAACCATGTTTTCACACCCACTGTTTAATAATATATTTTAAATTAGGTAAGAGATGGGATAATCTATCAAGATATGCATATTATTAAATTTATGACTCTATTGAGGGGGTGGGGGGGGGGGGGGGGGGTTGTTGCATACTTTTATAATAAATCACAATGTATTTATAAATATATCTCTACATGCATCCTATTTTTTATTGATTAATTACATAATCTATACATGTCTTAATTTATGTCAATGGGTCTATTCACACTATTTACTAGCATATTTTAACAATAGAAGATTATATTTTATACATCATCATATTCAAATATATGATTTTGATTTAGTACTCATCCCTTATTTTATTTCATTCTTTTATTTTCTATAATTTACATGGCACTTTCCTTCTATTTTCATTAATATTATTTTATCCACTTATTTCATGTTGTTTATTATGTTTCATTGGCCATGACTATTTGACTGGTGGTTGCATTAATTATACTAGTCCTCTTGATTATGAAACCTATCAAAACATTTTGTCATATCATTCATTTATTTCTAAGGGAATACTATATATTATTGTAATCCTCATCTCATTCTTATTGTTTGTTAGACTGTCTTCTTTTATTTCCTATACATCTTCGTGCTTTCTTGTGTAGGTTTATATATTATTCTACATATATAACTATGAAAATAAAAAACATGTTTTATACATGACAATATATATTTCCCTATGGGGGAATCATACCCAAGATTAATCTTTATTAGATACATTTGTGTATACATCTTTACCTTTGGAGAGCATTTTTCCATTACATGTTCCACATTTGACATAATATTAATTTATTTTATCATGAATTTAGATTAAATTATATATGGGGTCATAATATTTTTATTTTATTAGATTCATTACACTAATTATACATTTTTTTAGTTTAACATTCCATATTACTTGATTGCATTTCCTTTTTTCGTTAATTAGAGCTTTCATATCCTTACTACCATTTTACATCTTAGCAGTGCATGATTTTCATATGCATTATTCCCTTGAGTGTATTTATAAAATTGGTGTACATGACTTAAATTTTCATATGGATTCATCTTAGCCACATTTTTTTTCTATATACAATTGAAACCACATAATCTTAACTTCAAATTTATACGATTGAAATATGATAGTTAGCACTATTATACCTAGAATTATTTCAGAATTTTCATATTAGAAGAAATGATTTATTCCCCATGACTTAAATATCCTTAAAATATAATTAAATTTCTATTTTTACTTATCTTATGTCATTACATCTCAATTTTATACTACACTTTGGGACCTATATTACATATTTGGCTTAGATTATTACATAAAACATGATACTTAGCACAATATTCTTGGAAGTTTTAATGTTATACTTGCTATGATTTATTATACTTAGTTAATATATTTACCATCAATGGGTTGAAATATATTAACATTTGAAAAATAAATAAATAAACATGTGCAAAATTCAAATATTTAAAAACACCAAAATTGTTTCAAAAAATATAAAATAAAATAAAAATTAAAAACATTGAATTATACATGTTATATATTCATCTATTATAGAGGTTTTTCATTATCATGGTTTATACACATATTTTTTTCCTAGTGTTTCTTTATATTTTCATGCATGTTCATTAGTTACATGATACTAACTTTCAAATTGTGCACCTACATCATGGAGGGCCGATTTCATGGACAACATGTCCTATATTAGGGGCATGGCCATTTAAAATTATTATTGCATGGTTATATCTATCGTTGATTGTTATTTATCATATTAATCTAAGTTACTATATACTTTACTAGTATTTATTTTACTCATTTGGAATTGAGGCAATCAACCTAATTCAAACTATGTAAAATATAATAATAACCTACAAATCTAAATTTATAAATAGATATATTAATATTACACTAATAAGATGTAGAATTAACAAATTAATAGAATGGGGAAGTAATTAGATTCTTTATAATTTTTTTCTCATAATATTCATCACATCTTCTAAAAATATTTTGTTTATTCCCTACCATTACTAAGATGAAGAAATTGTAACTCAAACTATAACTGGACAGTTTTAGTAATGGTGAGACCTCTGAGATGATTGGTATTATCCTAGTTCTACTAAAAGTGTCCATGTATACTTTTCATTTCTATGACTCCTCATATCATTATGCATCTTCATGTAGATAATTCCTATGTATGTGCTCACCTTAAATCATCTACACTAATCCATTTTTTTTCTAATTCATTTGAAATCCTAATATTAATTTAAAAAAAAATATGACCCTTTAAAAATGGGTTAGTATGTTAGGCTGGAAATCAAAAACCACTTGTATCTAATTGACTGAGAATTTCCTAAATTCTAATACTATATGTATTGATCCCAACTGTGTGTGTGTGTGTGTGTGTGTGTGTGTGTGTGTTTGTGTGTGTGTGTGTGTGTGTGTGAAACAATGTAATCAATCTAGAATCCAATGTAATGTTTGGATTTTGAAAATTTTCAACATCCAAGTTTAATTTGAATGTGTATTTATAAATTAATCTAAGGTTGATACTTTGAGGGTTTTTCAAATTTGTATGATTTTTTGGTGATGTCTTAATAGAGTACTAGTAGATTTATCATGTAATCATAAGGTAATTTCCAAGTTACCAAGTGAGTGATAACCTTATGATTTATTTGTATTAATGTCTAACTCTTTCATATTTATTTCTATTATTTAACCATGAAACATGTCTATGATAACTTCCTAAGGAATTCATAAGTTTAAAAGTAGGAATTAAATTTTCTTGGACTCTACAAACGGAGTCAGAAACTTATGATATAAAAAAAATGTCGACATTTTTCATGTATTGCCTAGGTAGTGAAAATCAAATATCTGAGATATGGAGAGAATCTTTTTTATTATTATTTCATGTTTCTATATATATTTTTAATCTTGAGTATATGTATCCTATTAATATATTTGACTAGAATAATAGGTGGATAGAGAAATAGGGGAATGTTTATACAAGAGTCAAATGTGTATAAGATATCCAATTATGTCAAAGTATGCCAAAGATGATGTTTTTAAATTATTTACTACCAAATTCTAGGTGTTTATAGATGCCCTAATTTTAATACAATATTGAAAATTTTAAATTAAAAGGATAAAATAATAAATAGGTTACATGTGCTTGTTGCACTTGGTTTTGACAAGTATTCTCCAAATTTCCCATTTTATCCATGCAAAACCTACAATAAAACATTTATAAATAAATTTATTAGAAATATTATAAATCTAAAATAATCATGATCTCTAAAATATTAGAAATTCAAAATCATAGGAATAAATACACCTAATGGTGTGTGAACTATGTTGCCACTTTTTGAACTTTGTTGGGAAAAGATTATGGGTTGATTATGCCCCAAGGATATCAAACCACTAAAATCATGATTTAAGGAGTGTTCAAGCCTCAACCACCATTAGAGAAGTAGGAATATAAGTCGAATGTCTATAATATTCAACTACACTTATTTTAATATCATCATAATTATCTTATCAAACCCAAAAATATTGTTTGTATATAAAGGTAGAACCCAAAGTTTGTATGTGAGAAATGAAACCTTTAAACTAGTTTCTTATGTAAAGTATCAACCACTGCAGATGAATTATATACCCCAAGTTCTTACATATTACCATAAATTCATAATACATAATTAATGTTTTTTTCATGAACCACATTCATGCCCCAAATTTGATCCATTTTTACCTTAAAGATATATATAATAATATCATCTATTTGTCATAATTCCATAGAATGCCTCAATTATTCCTCACAATCCTACATAATGCACCACATAAATCTCAATCTACTCAAACTAACCCAATATTATTAAATTTTCCCATATAAATAACATAGTCATTCCCATCATGTGAACTAATTTTATATCATGTCCTAAATCTCTAATACTAGCCCACTATATACACCATTTTCATATGAGGGGTGAAGCCTCCAAATAACTCATCTTAAAATTGAACATGATGCACATAATCATGTAAAATATTATAAAAACATGTTAATTTATGTCATTATATAAATATTTTATCATTCAAGCATGTATAAAATATGTAATCCAAGTCAATGGACATACTAGTGTTAGTGTCTAATAGATATATCAATTAATTATATAGTAATAATAAACATAGTAGATAAATTATAGAAACCATTTTATCATAAATAATAGATGTATGTGTTATTGAAATCATGACACTAGGATCATAGAAAAATCATATATGTAACCACATACATGTAAATGCAAAACATATCATGATGGATCAGACAAGCACATAATACATGACATGATTATGACCCAAAATGTACATGACATGGATATAGATCAGACTAGAGTATCCTATGACACAAAAAACATAGTATGATACAAGACACAATCAATGCACTCATTGAACACACATTATAACACACATCAATATCAAGAAGACAAAGATTAGGAACTGTTAGTATGCATAATCAATAAATATCATCATCATGTACATAAAAACACAATATCCATAAAAAAATATAACTCTTAAAATTATAATAAAGATAAATTCATATGTAATAGTCTACTATGATCAATGAAATAGTATATAAAGATATAACCTGATAAGTGTATTAATATATCTCCAATTTACAAATATTTCCCATAGATATAAATAGTGTCACACAATTATATGTAAATATATCATATTTTACCTATATGTCCTACATCCCACTCATTTATAACATGAAAATAATATGTATTTAGAAAACATATACAATTTACCATGTATATGGCTAATATAATTAATCATTCATGTGTACTAGCAAAGCTTGTCATGCATAGGTCCTAGTTTTTATATTTGTTTAATATTTGATTTTTTAAAATTTAAATTACTATTTAGATATTTTATTATCCCATTTATATTATGCTCATGTGAATGTCTTATATCCATTGATGCAAATTTCACATACCATGGGTGAGGAGTAACATGTATATAATTATTCAAATCATATAAATGATCATGCACTATAAAATATCTAGCATCATAATAATATTCAACATGATCATATGATAGTTGTATATATATTTTACCTATATCAACCTTTGTACTTGGGTGTATGTTAGGATAACACAATAGTGCTTATTATGGAACATGCTATTAGAGTATCTATAAAACTAGTATTGGATGTGAAGGACTAGGTAATGTTTGTTTAAATTAAATAAATAGTTAATGTGTTAGAAACTATGTCATCACAGAGATTAAATCATTTGGATATAAATTTATTTCATATTATTAACATATATATGATGTATACTAGGTTGTTTTGGAGGTGGACATCAAAATGTATTATAATTAATAGAGTATTCATATAGACTACCTGTAATAGTAACCCCTTTATTTATATAGATATAATTTAATCATTGATATACCAAAGATGGTATTACATGTATATTATTTATGAATTTATGACCTAATAACATGTATAATTCCCCAATAGTTGATAAAACTAAAAACATAGTAATTATATATGTAGGCCCTAACATTAGTATAACACAATACCCCAAGATGATTTTTTCATTTTCTATTGAAAAATTTATCTTATTTGTCTTAACATTCAATTTTGTATATGTATACCAAAGAATAGTAATAAATTTCATAGTGAATATGTTCTCACTTGAATTGAAATCCATCATAACATAGTGTATAATATGTGAGTCAATAAAACTATGTATGAACAAAGGTGCATTGGTAAAATCATCACAAAAAATATCATGCTCTTAAAAAGTAGTTTTAATTCATTATACACGTATGATTTAAAGTGTACCAATAATATATATAGGATGATCCTCTTTAGTTCTATAAGCATAAGAAGTTAGAGGAGAATGAACATTGTAAGTCATATGTACCTCAAGTTCAGTCTTAATTTCTTACGCTACATGTGTTTGAATGGATTAGATAATATCTTAAGCTTCACATTAGGTTTTTCAAGTGAATAATTTGTATGTGTACTATCATAATTTATCTTGATAGTATTTTTATCGATTAAATATTGTATATTATATATTAATCCAAATAATTCTATATCTAAACTTCATACACTTCTATTCCAATCACAAGATGCATTAATATTAATGTTCTTAGGTATGAATTTATCTTATCAACCTCCATTGGTGAATTAATATATATTATATTTCACTTGATTAAATATTATAATGTCTTATGATGAGGTTATAATAATCATGTAAATTTCCTTATTTGGGGAGCTAAAAGGACAAGTCCACTAATAAGTTGTAAAATTATATTTACCATTATTTCAACCTCATTCTTATTATTTTATATTTGGTTTAAAAGATGGTTTTATTTTAAACTTTGAATCTTAATATTTTGGAGTGTTGATCGCATACTTAACTTGTTCATGAAAATAATCTTAACCTTAAGTTCTCTTATTGTATGACACAAGCCATAAAAATAATAGACTCATGGATTTGAAAAAGTATGTATTTATTGAATATATATTTAAATTTGTTATCAACTATAATATTTATAATTTTTAATAATAATAGTATCGTATCCAAGTACATAGTCAGTAATGGGCTCATTATGTCTTTACCTAAGTTTTAAAATTTGATGATAGGAAACCTTGTAAAAAATATTGATATAAAAGTGAGATAGTATTTGGTCATCTAAAAGATTCATATCATGTACCAAATGGATATGAATTTCATATTAATATCACAAGACATAATCCTTAAGTCATCTTTGAAAAATCTTTGTTAAAAACTTATCATTAGATGCATAATCTCAACATGAAACTTGGAAGGATTTAAGATGTTTTTTTATTTTATAAGGTAAAATCCATGTTTTAAGGGACCTATAATAACCAAAGTGAGATAAAAAAAATTAAACAGGCCATCAATAGGGTTGAGGAGCCAAATGACAAAAAACTATAGGATAACTCCAAAAATAAAGAACAAGAAACTATAACCAAGGAGAAGCTATAAACTAAATTTCAACAGGAAATTCCATTGCATCATGTCTTCATGGAGGGAAATATACAAAAAGAGGTCCACCTAAGAGAGAGGTCTTCCAACAATGTGGTTATTTAAATAGCCCTCATATGATACAGTTATAGTTAGAGGGTTTATCTTTCCTCTAAGAACCATATCCTGGTAGAGCTCAACAAGAAGCAAATAATAGATCTTTTTATCCTTGGCATAAGGGATCCAAGGTTCTCAAAGAGAATAATAAAATGATAAAGGCCTTTTTTAGGGATATAAGTTATAAAAAAAATCCAAACCTTTGGCACATCTTTCATATAGTACAAATATAGCGAAGGGGTTTATCTTTCCTCTAAATTTTTTAGCCTAATAAAACAAAACAAGAAACAAGTTACATAGTATAAGTCTAGTTAGAAAAATAGGTCTTCTACTTCTTGAAACATCTACACATTTGGGATTCATGACCTGACAAAACACAATAAGAAGCAAGGGGTAAAACATTTGTATCCTTATCACAAGGGGGATAAAGTCCCCAAATAGAGTTTAAAATTGAAGTGGGACCCCAAATGGGATTCAAGTAATAAGAGGAAACACCAAGAAAAATATTGGATCATCAAGATTGAAAATGTAATCATGACCGATGCCCGAATAACTTGGTCCCATCGAGGGCCCTAAGGTGATATGTGGTGAGAGGGGTGGTACATGCAAAATTAAAACCATCAATTTTGATAAAAATAATGTAAGAATGATTTATCCCCTCACACAAGTTTTGAAATATAAAGGACTATGTCTAAAAATATAGGTGTGGTGACATTCTTTCCCAAGAAAGTGGGTAAAACTAGATTTTTTTAGATAAACATATCATGCAAAAGGAATCATTTCAAACACCTAAGTTTTGAAAACTAATGGCCCAAACCCAAGGTAGGCATGATAGCAATCATCCCCAAATAGGTGTAAAAAGTTTGGATTTGAGATCTTGGACACTAATCTAAATAGAGAAGTCAAATCAGCCCAAAACTAATCACTATTGACACCAATGGTCCATTTTTTGATTTCCAAATAACACAAGCCCAACAGGGGCTCTACAGTATCTTGAAAAGAGGAAGCAAAAGTGTACAATTTTAAAATCCACCACATTACAATATATCATTCATCCGTAATAATTTCCAAAATCAATGTTTTCAAATCTAGGGACACGAGTCCACTATGGTGGATGAGACTTCAATTTATCTCAAGCAGGTAGTTAGATGGTGAATTTAAATTCTCATAGACAAAGTCCAATAATTTGGTTTGATATCCATATAACTAGTCATTTATGAATCCAATTATCCAAAAATAATGGAAAGGGTAATTCAAGGCCCTTATAGCCACATCAACCTTCCATTCAAAATTTGAATTAGCCCAGGGGTCATATGACCAACCACTATAAAAAAATACAACCCAAAAGTAATGTCTTGGAAAGGATGAGGCCCACTTATCCATGTCATCTTTCAGCTTGGTCATCTCTCTTGGAGTTGGAAAGGTCAAACCTATAACCATTATAGGGTTTAAAATCTATTGAGAGTCATCAATAAGCCAAACTAAGGGGAGAATGGCTTCCCAACCACTTAAAATAGAAAAAATGACTATGTAGACCAGCTAAGTAGCATAGAATAAAGAAGCAAAAATGGGTATCCTATCACAAACTTGAAAATAGAAAGCACTCACCATACCTATAGCATTAAAAATTAAAAAGGCTCAAGTAATATCCTAGAGATTCCAGCCAACTATTAAAAGAGAAAATTTCCTAGCTAGAGGAAATGCTACAAGGACTCTTCCATTAAAATTATTGTCTAAATGATCCTAGCATACATGGATATTTACATTGTTTTCAAGCTAGAAGACAAAAGTTACATCACCTTTGATTTATTTTTGGCACCTTACCTTACCCTTTTCTTAAGGAATGTCGAATTGAGCCCAATGATTAGAGTTAAGAGTAGGCATAAAGGTATACTATCGAAAGGCTTGTTGTCCCCCAATTTGATAGAGGCACATGGTCTAGTACATTAAGATACCTAGGTCCCAAATATGTTTACCCATTGAAGTCTAATATGACCAAATGCTTTCCTATAAAAAAGAGAACCTATCTAACCCAATTATTGGTGACTTTGTATCCTTTTCATAGAACTCTCCATCCCAAAGTATATCATAATTATTTGTTTTTTCACCTAAATTTCTTAACTTAGAGAAAACACCAATTCCAACCATATCCTCCCCCAAAATATTGAAGATATTTTAAAAAAAAAATATTTCTATCACTTTAGATCCATCACCATTCTTAGACATGGTCTCAGCTCCAATCTCATATACAAGCTATCCTAGAGAGGTATTTCTCAGGGAAGAACCATTAACATCAAAGCATATATTTTGAGGGGAGAAAGGTAGATCTATCCCTAACTCCTTCACCACCCAAATCCTACTCTAAGGAGCTACTTCTACCCAAAGATTATTGTTCTCATGCATAATCAAAGCTACATTCCTTCTAAGGTCTAAAAATAGCTTAGGGCATTCTACAAGCTCCACCTCTGACCTTGACATAATATTGATTTTTTCCAAGAAATATTCCATGGATTCCTTAGGTAGTGCTTCATGATCCTCTTCCTCTATTATTTCCTCCTCCTCTGTTAGCTCCTCTTCCCCCTTGGTCAACTCTAACTCCATCAATTAATTCTAAGGATTTAATATTTATTTATGGATCACCTTTACTATAAAATGGTATAATATTATGTGAAAAAAATCCTATGTATAAGAGATAATTATAAATCTCTGAGTTTAAAGAGTTGTGTAAAAATTCTTAAGAGTTTTTCAAATGATGCACTCTATTAGAATTTTGTGCTAGTTGATAAACTTTAGATTAAATATCTAACAATGTTTTTAGAATCACTTGGTTGGTAGACATTATATATATTATAAATAGGTGATGTAACATGAGTATCAAGCCTATGAATCATAAAAATATGTTTTGTAAGGATATCCATAAAAATATAAGGAATAACTTATGTTTCCCTTACATTACTTGTAGCAATCACTTGTGTATCCATAGGTGTAGAAAAGAAAAGAAAATTAATTGAAGTAATTGTATAAACACCTATTATAATATATATATATATATATATATATATATATATATATATATATATATATATATATATATATATATATATATATATATATATATATATATATATATATATATTGGTGTCCATAACATTCTAAGCTAATATGTAATTCTTTTCTTTGTTTATTAATTGTGTTTCTAATATTTGAAAGTGAAACTACTTGTTTAGTAGCTACACCATTATGCTAATTGGGATGCATTTTAACATGATCTTTATCATTATATAAAATACCATATTCATATTAATTTTCAATAAAAATAATAAAATCATTGATATCATGTTCAATTTCATCTATTCATTCTTTATAAATGTATGTATCTCTAGAATATGAAACATATATGTTACTAAATTCTAACATTATAGTTAGTACCCAAACATGTAATTGGGTTAAAGGAATATAAGTATGATCAATTGAAATCCTAATTACTATATCACTTTTGTATAGAGGTAAAAAATGTGTAACTATCTTATATGGCATAATATTTATGCATGAAAACACTAAGAAAGGATAAAGTATAGAAGAAAATTTAAGATTTTTTTGTAGTGAAAATAAAAAACCTAGCATTTTTCATGCTCAATTCAATGATTGGGTACATTATAATGTTATTTTTTGTTGGGATTAATGTCATCTAAATAGTTTAAAACTAGGGATAATTTATAATGTTTAAAATATAGTAACCTAAAAATCTAAATTGAGAAATTGATATATTAATATTGTACTTATAATATTTGAACTTGAGAATGTAATAAAATGGAGATGTGCTTAGCTTATTTCTAATTATTGTCATTCATAAAAAAAATTCATGTTTTAAGAATATTTTTTAATTCCACATCACTACTCAAATTATGAATTTTTTCAAACCCTCCCTAGATGTTATTGGTAATAGTAAGACCCATAAAATCATTGAAATGTCTTGGTATTGTTGGTAGTTTCCCTATATATTATACATGTTTATTAATCCTTAAAACATCATGCCTATTATTTAATATGAGTATTTAGTGTGAATTTGCCTTAAGTACTATGTATTTATCCATGTTTTTCTTCTCTTTCCTTTAAAAACACAATCTTACTTTTTATCTGTAATATGACCCTTAAAAAAAAGGTCATTATGTTAGGTTGGACATCCCTAACCATTTCCCTATGAGTAATTAGGAATTTAATTTGAACCAATAATCATAACAGGGATCAATTCAAACATAGTTATCCAACATGTTTGTTTTTATGTGTGTGTGCATGTGTGTATATATGCACCATCGTTATCATTATAGAATGTAAAGTAATGATTCAATTTTGACACTTGACACCCTAAGTTTGACTTTCATGTGTATTTATACTTGGTTATATGGATATTTATTTGAGAGGTTTTCATATTTTAATGCCTTTTAAATAATTTTTCAAGAAAGATCTATTGTATTTATCAAGAAGATGTCAAGTAATTTCTAAGTTACCAAGTCAGTGATATCCTTAGGATTATTATGCATTTATAGTTGACTCTTTGATATTTATCACTATGACCAACCCATGAAACATGTATAGGAAAACCTAAATTATAATTTCAAATTTTAAAATTAGTTTTTGAGTGTTCTTAGACAATGCCAATAGAGGTAGACACCTATGATAAATGTCGACTATCAATCTTTCATTGGTATTATCTAGGTAATGGAAATTAGTGATATAAGGAGTGGAGAGATTCCATTTTGTACTTTGGCATGTTTTTGTATATATTAGGTTGATCCTAAATACGTGAATTTTTATAATTATGTTAAAAAAGACAATATATAGGTAGACAGATAGGGGAAAGTTTACATAAGAGTTAAATATTTGTCAAAGTGTCTAATACCAAATTTAGGTGTCTAAAATATCTTATACATATCTTATACAATGGAATCATACATTATTATTATTATTATTATTAAATTATTACATTGATTATTTGTGCATTAATTTTTGTTTTTTAGTTCATTTATTTATCTATTTACGTGTCTTATTCATAGAGGATCCTTTTTTGGTCATGGTTTTTGAGTCATATCATAATTCAAGTCACTAAAATTCACTAACTTTGATGTGGTCACTAACATTATATGGTCCTAAATTAATTACAATATATTCACTATCATGTTTAAATCTATATTTATGTACTTATTTGGTGCATACTTTACCTTAGTGGTCACCATGAATCAATGGGGAGAAATTATTAATTACAATCTCATTTTTTTTTCTTTCCCATATAGGGTGTGTTTATTTCATTGGATTTATTAGCTATTATCATTTTCAAAATTAAAATTTTACATGATATATTATTGCATTCTTTCATGTCAATTGAAATTTCAAATGATATTATAGTTGGAAGATATGGAAATAATTACCTTAAACTAAAATTTGAGAGTGTGGTGATTTTTCATGATATTAATAAACCATGTCCCATGAAAAATGAATGGATCTAGAGATAGATGAGGAACATGTGGATTATTCATATGATCCTCATGATAGGATGTCAATTTTATCATCAATAGAATAGGTTAAAGCTACAAAATATGTTTTAGAGGTGAAATCTAAGGATGAATATTGTCATGGAAAAATTGATGTCAGATCTAAGGGGTGATGATGGTAACTGTTGGTCCATATCATAATAATGGATCTCAAAGGTATAAAAAACATAAGGTTAACTTTGAATATATTTTAAATGAGGATTTTTATATATTTATTTTAAATATTGGTCACCGAAAAAACTAATGAGGTTTTTTTTATCAAAGGGATAAGGATCGAGTTGATGATAGAAACTACTTTGCTAATGACATGGAAGGGACTATGGTGGAAATGCTTAAAAAATATGTTGATATTATTGTGGGAGGGGGGATTTATGACCTTGATTGCTTACAAAAGGTAAGATATTTTTCATCTATTTTATTTAGAGGAGAATCTAATTGATAATAATGATTTGAGGATACATAAATTAGATTTTATATTTAGAAAGAAAATTTTACGAATTTTTGTGGAAGAGGTAGTGAAACCTAAGGATTTTTTTTACTATTTTTGGAAAGTTTTGGAAAGGATATTAAATTAATTTTAGATTATTAGTCACATATTTTTAATATAATTACCAAATCTATTTATATTACTATTTTGAATTTTTTGATAAAGTAAGATTTCCTTTAGGTAGATGATGTTTTTAATTTTAGTATTTATATTGTAGGGAATGCCTTTTGTAGGATTTATAAATCCTATAGTGATATTTTATATCCTTCAAAACTTAAATGTGTCAATAATAAGAAACTTTGGATTATTTTAATTTATGAGCTTAATAATGGGGTTAAAGTTGAATCTCAAATGGTTTCTTGATAGTTAAGGATTGTTTAAGGATGATAGAATGGGTGAATTAAATTATTTCTTCTCCTTCAACTTAAAATTCTTCTAATTAATTTTAAAAATATATGGGTAGTCATTTTAAGGCTTCACTAATTTTTTGTGCCCTTTTGGGATTTCAAAAAAATAAGTGGATTGTTATTAAAATCAAATATGAAATATTATTTATTTCACAACTTCCAGAGTGATGGTAATTTGTCTTTATCTTGTATGGGTGAATTTCTAAATCTAGGGAGTAAAGTGTTTAAATAATTTAAACAAAATTGAAATTCAAAAAACTCTAAAGATGATAAGCAACTTCTCAAGACATGTTTCCATGATCCAAACATTTGAGGGTGGATAATAGGGATGATGTTTTTGTTCATTCATAGATGGATGCTCAAATATCCTCTAATAATATAATTTGCAATGGGGAAAATGATTTTCCTTTAGGATAGAGAGTTATTAATTCCATGAGAAGTGGAAATTTTACACTATTATGCTTATATAATGGGAACTTAATTTTATGATATTGAACTATTTATCCACTTATTCCTACTATAGAAATAAGGGAAAATTCTATTTTTTTGGGTCAACACATCTACCTATATATGCCATCAAAAATGACTTCACCTCCTAAGATTATTTTTAAAAAATATAATGATATTAATCAAAATAAAATGGATCCCAATAATGTTGATATGTGTTTTCAAAAATTAATAAATGTGGGATGTTTAGATAAAAAAGGTTTTCATATAGTAATGTCTTTTAAGTGATATTCTCAAAAGAATTCATGGTGGGAGAATTCCTAAATGGTCTGAAATTGGAAAATTATAATTTTTTCCTATTTTTCATTTTACCCATAGGATATTTCTTAGTTACGTTTGTGTCCTCATATTCTAATGAAAAATCCTTGAGGAAAAATAAATGGAATGCTTTTAATCATTATATTGAATTCCAAACATAGAAGTTGAATTTTCGTGGACAAAAGATAACATGGATTATAAGATTAATATGGAGTATACATTATGCCTTACCCTTATAATTTTAGAATAAATACATTTTTAAATCAAATGGAAATTTGGTAGGTGAAAATTTATCCTTTAATCCTAGTACGAGAAATATGAATTCCACCTTGTATAAAAGAAACAAAGATTGTATTTATCCCCTTCAACCATTGGCTAATTGTATTTAACTTATCTCTAGGGTATTATTATAATTATAAATTTTAATATGAAAGGTGGGTTTGGATGTGTATTTATTTCCATTTATCTCATCCTAATTATATTCATTACTTTTTCAATAAAAAGATTTAGAAAGTAGGGCCCATATGTTAGATCCAATTTTTATAATAAGTAAAATAAGATGGTTTAGAGGCCAAAGGTGGCATTTATTTTCATTTCATAAACACAAAGATTAAATCACTCAAGGAATTAGGATAAATTTTATAGTACCTTTTAAGAATAGGTTATAACATAAACTTTGGAGAAGTAGTAGTTTTTTCATGAGCAAGGTATGGAAGATGGACTATATGATCTAACAATTGATAAATAGGAAATCACCTCCTCTTTTGCCTCTCATAAAGCAATATAAGACTTTTTAAAATAATAATAAATTTATGAAGTTAATCTATAATCATAATTTATTACTTTTATTAAACAAGTTAACACTTGTTCCTCTAGGCCTATGAATAATGATAGGCAAGATACACAATTGGTTTTTGATAAAGTAGATGGTGTAGATTTTAAGAAGCCAAGTTTTTTTCATAAGGATATTGATATACAAGAAATTTGGATTGATAATTTTATTTTTCACCATGCTATTGTGGAAGAGGTTAGAGTTGAGCAAGTGTTAATCTACTATAATTTTGTGGAAGATGCTCAATCTAAATATGGAATTATTTACAATTAGACTACAAATTATGTTCAAGCTAAGCATATTATCAATCATAATGTTGATACAAAATATTTTCAATTTGAGAAAGTGATTATTTACACTATAGTCCTAGTATATGGTTAATCTTATGGAGATCAAGTTATGAAACTAGATTTTCAGGATTCAAGTACTTGTGAAATAGATGTAATTAACAAGCATTTGGGTTATTTAAATTTTGTTTCTTGAGATAATAATGTTTCTCATTAAAATTTATGTAATAAGTTTTAGTCATTATCCTTCTTGAATAATCCTTATCACTTTCATTTATTGGAGGAAGATCCTTCTCAAAAACAAATTCTCTCATATGGATTGAATTCAAAACAATATTTCTATTCTCCTAAATCACGTTCTAAGATTAAAAAAAATAGATTAAGGATATTTAGTGCTAAATTAATGAATATGGATTAGTTATATGAGCATTGTTTTACCTGAAAGAGAGCGTCCACTATGACTATATTGTGTAAATGGAAGAACCTTCCATTGTTGCCAAGTTATTTTAATAAAAGGCATTTTAAAAAAAACACCAATTTTAATCCATAAAACATGATGTTATATTTTTTTAGGAAAGAAAGTGAAGTGAATAGGAGGTTGAAGTATTATTTAATTATAAATGGGAAATCTATAAATGATGTTATATTAGATCTAATGACAACTTAGGATATTTGTGTTTGATGTGTATTTTGGCTTCAAAAAAAATGGATTTCCTTCTCAAGGATATAAATTGGTTGGCCTATGAATTTTAGTGCTATAAGGATATTATTTTTGGAATTATTATAAATGCATATTGTCCAAATAATCCCATTTATAAAAATGAAACTTGGTAATATATTTCATATATGTTAAGTCAATGGGTCGATAATAAAATATTTATGGGAGATATTTGAATGCAATTCTTGGACCTTTTGTTAAGTGTGGAGGAACATCAAATATTTCAAAATCTCAAAAATATTTCTTTGATTTTGTATCTTCCAGTTATTTATTGGGTCTTCCCCCAAAAGTATGTATGTTAAATTGGATTAAAAAATTAAGAGGGTTTAATAATATTGCTAAGAGTTTGGAAAAAATTATCATTTTACCTTTGTTACATGGCAATTGGTTAGATGAATTTTTTATTCTTAATGTTTCAGGTTCTAATCACTTAGAAATTTATTTTATTGTTAAGATGGAAAAGGTGCCAAAAACATGTTATTTTATGTTTGAATTAATTTGGCTCACTCATCTTGATTTTGATGACCAATTGAAATAATGGTGTCATAGATTTGAATCAATCTTGGGATCTTTGATGTTCACTTTTTCTCAAAAATTAAGATTATTGAAAGAGTCTTTGAAGGTGTGAAATAAGACAATGTTTGGGAACATTTTTATAAAAATGTTATATGATAAGAATTCATGGAATAAAATTCTAGTAAAAAAATTACTTAAAGATATCTAAAGGTCTCCAAAAGGAACAAGAACTACTTACTAAGATCCATGAGGTTTATCTAAGGGAAGATATTTTTTGGAAGAAAAAGTAAAGTGAGACATGGATTAAGGAAGGGGATATAAACACATTTTTTTTACATCAATCCATTGTTGTAAGAAGATAGTTCAATCATTTTTTTAGATCTATAATGTGGAGGTTTCAATGCTAGATGATACAAAATCAATAAAACTTGAAGCTATAAGGCATTTAAAAAATGAAAATAATGTGATGGATGGATTAGTTATGGACAATTTTTTTTAATCTAATATACCTTATTTGATTACATTTCAACAAAATGAGGTTTTAATGAATCCTTTTATCGAGGAAAAGATAAGGTTGTCCTTTATTTGATGGAACCTAATAAATCACCTAGTCTAAATGGATTCCCTATAGATATTTTTCATATTTTTGTGACATATTTGGGTTTGAATTTATAGAAGTGGTGAACAAATCTCTGGTTTTGAAAAAATTACTTAAGGATTTGAATTTTACCTTCATTTTTATTATTCCTAACAACTAAATCTAATATATTTTATTAACTTCAAAAAAATTCATCTTTATGTTATTTTATATAAGATGCAAAGATATTGAAGGTTTTTTTACTTCTTATAATATGTTTAGAATAATGAGGACTTGTGACATAAAAATAAGTCCTAGATGGGATCATCATGACCCATGAAATTATTCAAACCCTTAAATCATAAGTTTCTTATTAATTTGGTGCATCGCATGAATAAAATCATGAGACATTTCATTTCGCATGGTAAGGAGGAGAATTAAAAAAATTCATGTAGAGTGGGAGAAAGGATATAGATCAAATTTGATGAAAGCTACAGGCACAAAGAATCTTCAAGCTTGAAAATTGTCTTCAGGGGAATATTTAGCTTAATAGTTATATGAAGATACTTCATATATTTGTATTTATATGGTTTGTTATAAATGTTTTGATTGTGAATCATTCAAAATCATTTTACCCTCAAAAATCCACCTCCTAGTTATCTTTTTAAGTGTTTCATCTTGGGTTTCAAAAGGGATATTTGTGACAATTTGACATGCAATGTAGGGAATGGTGAATTGGAAAATTTTTGGTGTGATTTTTGAAAAGGTGAATCAACAATTTATCCAAAAGGGGATTTGGATTATCTAAAACAAAAATTTGGAACCAAAATGGGTAATGTGGGTTTGTGATTATTAGGAAACATAAAAAACCACTACATGAAAATATCCATGTTTGGAAGGATTTAGAGGGCATCAAAGGACAAGGTGATAAAAATTTGTTGTTTTGTAAAATTTTGACCTCAATAATAATTTTTGTGAGAAAAAAGTGGATACCTTGAGATGGAAAAGGGGTAAATAAAGAGTATATAGTGTTAGATATAGTTACAATGTGTTTGTTGTGGAGGAGGCTATGAAATAAGGTTATCCTCATTCCCTATTATGGAAGAAAAAATATGGACCTTGAGAAAAATATTCTTCCTAGTTGGATTTCTTGGAGAGAGTCATTACATAAGAAAAAATTTAATGGATGGGATTTAATGAACCTTCCATATGTGTTTTATGTAAATAAGAGGGGGAATAAATTGAGAATCTTCTTTTACATTGTTTCTATGCAAAAAATGTTGGTTCATCTTCTTTTTAATACTCTTCATATTTCATGGGTATGCCAAAGATCTATCATAGAAACATTATTGGATTGGAATTTAGGTTTGAAAAACCTCACATATCTTTGGCAGGCTACTCTTGTGAATTTTATTTTCCATATCTATAAATAAAGGAATAACAAAATATTTGAGAATAAGGCTATGGATTGGGATAAGTGTTGAGTAAAAATTGAAATAGAGATTTTGAGTAATGTTATTGTTTCTTATAGCATTGAAAAAAATCTATTAAACTGACAAGAGCTATAAATTTTAGATAATTGGCATAAAATTATCTTACCTTCAGTTACTCCTAATAATAATATAAATAAAAATACCATTATTCTAGGTGCATATCATTGAGGAATGTTTTGATCAAAATAAAATTTTGTGGAGATTCGATAAGTAATCTTTAGGTTGTTTGGGCTAGATTTTTGACAAAAATCATTGGGGATTTTTTCTATGTTTATGTTAATTTTTATCCCTAAGGCTTATAAAAATGAGGCTAATGTGGTGGCTCTATTGGAGGGGCTCAATTTTTCTAGAGATAAAGGTGAGAAAATAGAGATTGAAGGGGACTCTTTGATCATTATAAACAATAGAAAAAATGGATCCTTGCCAAACTATAAGTTTAATAATATTTTTCTATAGATCCTAATATTTATCACAACAATTCTATTTTATTTATTTTCAACATTACTCTTAGGGAGATAATCAAGTGACAGACTTATTGGCCAATTCCAGAATTGATCATAAAAACATGTCCTATGAAGAATGGTAGGGTCTTTCACTAAGACTATCAAATATTTTTAGATAAATATAAGAAACCTTAACTTTGGAATTTTTTATTAGATTTAATGATTAAAATGGTTCTAGTTTTTTTTTAGGCCACCAATTTCTTTTTTTCTGATTGTAGAAGTTGTTGAGGCCCTTACATGTGGAATCTATTTTCTCCTTTAATGTGAAAGATTCAAATGGTTTATGGAATTACTTATCCTTTGGTTTTTTAAATAATCTAATATTGGTAAAATAAGATGTTATTTATTTATTCATCTCATTTTTTAATTCATACATTGCATATGGAGGCTTTTGAATGCTTTATGAATTTTTATATTTGAGAATGGGCATGACATTAAGAATGTATTGTTGAAAAGTACCCTTTGGAAGATTTTAAAGTATCCATTTAACCTTAGAATGTCCCTTTAGAGAATTTAGATTATACCCTTTAAAAATTTTGCAAGGGTCCTTTTTGGCTTGAAAGAGTCATTGAAAAATGTTTGAAGTTACCCTTCAGAGGTTTTGTTTGGTCCATTTTTCTACAAAAGAATCCTTCAGACTTTTTAAATGTACCCTCTAGAAAAAGTGAAATGTATTTTTTAGACTTTTTGTTTAGTCCATTTTTCTTGAAAAGTTCCCTTTGAATAAGTTGCAAAGTACTATTCAAAAAAAGTGAAATTCCCTTCAGGAAAGTTGAAATGTCCCTTTGGAAAAAGTGACATGTACCTTTTCCCATAAAAATATACCCTTTGTAAAAATGAAAGTGTCGTTTAAAAAAATTACAAGGGTTACTTTTGGATTGAATATATCTTTTAGATAAATTCTAAAGTACCTTGAAAAAAATTGTGTAGATAATTTATCTGAAAGAATTTGGCACCCTACCAGAAGAAAACCCAAATAAATACTCTTAAGGAAAATCCTCAAACAAAAATTCTAAAAGAATTTGGCAAAGCTTAAAATAAAAAACCTAAAAGAATTCCTTAAATACTTAAACAAATACCAAAATGAACCTTATGAAAAGAAAATAATTGTGCATTTGTTGTGTTTTTTGTCAAAGAACATTTCTTCTAAAGGAAAACTACGTACTAGATTGGCCAAATTTGAAAGGTGCAAACCTAGGGTGGAATTTGATAAACATTCTTGGTGATTCCTAGGTATAACATGCCATCTATTCCTAATACCAATTGCCAAATTAATTCCATTGGGCATGAAGTCATGTAAATTAGCACTTATATTGTCATGAACATACCTTGACTTAACCACAAGATAATGACATTACAGAAGACACACGTAGGTAAAGACACACTTGTGATACTAAACAATTAGGGAACACAAAGAAAAACAAAGGAAACATGCATGTGTCAATTAGAACACTTAGGGAACACAACAACCAAAATAAAACTAGACTAAACACACACACACCTATGCTACTATTTAGAAGATAGTCTTGTAAGGACTAATAATAGAACTTTAGATGTATCCCATTCATAGGGATAGACGATTCTTCTCCATTTAGCTTGGTCAACTAAAAGGAGTTGCTTTGATTTAAATTTTTAATGATGTAAGGGCCACTCCATAAAGCATCAAAATTTGTATGTTTACCTGGTTTTTCTCTCTTCTCATCCCATTTTAGGACCAAGTCACCTTCCTTGAACACTCTTGTACTTTCTCTTATTGTGATACGCTCATAAAACTCTAAAATTGCATTTTCATTTGTCTCCTTCAATGTAACATCTTCTACCAACCTTATGAAGTAGTCAGTAGCAGTCAATATCCATTTATGTCCAACACTTGATGGAGGGTTGATCATACCAATGAAATCAAGGCCCCATTGCATGAAAGGCTTGTCCACTTGGACAGGATTCAATGGAATGGCTTCAAGTTTCTATTTTCCTATAAAGAAGGCACATTGAGGACACCTCCTAACCTAAGAGTATAAATTATTGATAAGGTTAGGCCAATAATAACCTACCCTCATTATATTTGTAGCTATTATTTTTTGTCAGAAATGACCTCCATCTACACCATTGTGAAAATTTTCTAGCAATATGCCAAACTGATAATTTTTAACACACTTTAGTAGTACACCATTCACATCCTTCCAAAAAATAATACCATCTAAAGAAAATAAGGAATATTTTTCAATTTAAAATACCTTCTTTGTGACTTGTTCAAACCATTATGAAAATCACCATTTTTGAGGAAACCATTGATGTCTTGTGTCCAAATTTGAATTTGTATGTGACTAGTTGGCTGGGGATGAGCTTGATTGACCAAAACTTATTCCCTTGCCCCTTGAATAGCTAAAGCTAGATATTCACATAACCCCTTTCCTCTTACCAAGTTTGTTACCTTGATATCAACATCATGATCCATTAATTTTCTGATCCACCCATCTCTCTTCTCATTGAGGTCTTTGCTTAAGAGGAATTCTTTGGTGCTAAGATAACATACCATGGCATGTATCTTATTGTTTGAAACCATGTGCATAAATTTTTTTAAACCTCTTATAATAGCTCAATCCTTCTTCTCAACAAATGTGTACTTGACCTTATAATCTTCTAATCATTGACTAAAGAATGCAATGGGTTATTCGACTTCCTCATCATTATTTTGTATAAGAATAGTTGAGATTGTGTCAAGATTAAGAAAAGTATATAGTATTAAATCCTTGGTAAAGTTTGCATTCAAGAGAGTATTGGATTGGTTAATTACTTGTTTTATTACCTCAAAAGTGTTCTTACCTTCCTTCATCTAATAAATTTTTTGGTTCTTCTTGAGCATGGTTGTAATAGGTTCTACCAAAGTGGCAAATCCTAGAATAAACCTTCTCACAAAGTTGATCTTTCCTAAGAACTTTACAAACCTATCTTGTGTAGAGGCAAAGATAAGCCTAGAATGGTTTCAATCCTTTCAAGATCAATAGATAAGCCTTCTTTTGACTCAATATGACCTATTAATTTACTTTCATGAACAAAAAAGATACATTTTTTTATATTAAGAGAAAATCCAAACTCTCTACACTTCTCAAAGACTTGTCTTAGATGTTTCATGTGGTCATTAGCATCTTTAGAAAAAAGAAAGTTATATCATCATAGGTATGCAATCAAAAATTCATTTATCAAACCTTTAAAGGCCATGTCCATTTCCTTTTGGAAGGTAGCACTAACATTATACAAACCAAAAGTCATCTTTCTATATGCAAATGTTCCCCATTTTATGGTGAATTCTATTTTGAACTGATCTTCCTCATTCACCAATATTTGGTTATAACTTGAATAGCCATCAAGTAGTGAAAAGCATTGAGGACCTAAAACCACTTGAAAAATCTTTTCCATGGAAGGTAGTGGATAATGGTATTTGAGTGAAACACTATTCAAATCCCTAAGGTCCACACAAAGTATGATCTCTCCATTCTTCTTTCAAATAGGTAAAAGGTTAGCTACCCAAGTTGAGTGTTTGATAGGAAACATAATCTTACACATAATCAATTTGACAAGCTCTTTATTCATGAGTTCCTCTATCTTGGGTTGATAGGCCTCTATTTTTGCCTAACTGGTTTAGCTCTAGGTTTTAACTCAATGGTGTGATGAGCTAGACCTAGATTAAACCCTTTCAAATCCTTGTATTCCTAAGAAAATATATCATGACATTATTTATGCAATTAAATGAAGGCTTGTATTTTAGAAAGAGAACATATCTTACCAATTTTTTATAGGTTTGTCCTTAAATATCAAGTTTATTTCATAGTTCTCTTCCTTTGTAGACATGCTTACCCTTTCTTTCTTTCTTTCTTTCTTTGATCATCTTTAGTGAACACAATCTCTAAAGTAACCATACCCTTTGGTATCTTGTTTGTCCTCAGCTAGATAACTTATTCTTCATGTTGATTGTGAATCTTCTTTTGATTCTTTAAAGAAAATTCTACTTCATTTTGAATGAAGTGTACAATGTTTTTATCACTCTCAAACACTTGGCAAGACACTTCATTATCTAGAATAGAAGGTCTTACAATGACCTTGATGTGAAGTTGGTCCTTATCTCTACTTATAGTAGACACTATATCAAAGTGTAGTCCTATCAAAACAAACCTATCAACATGTTTATTTGAATTTCTTGGTATAGTTTGGATATTGAAAGCATCAAAGTCCTCAATTAGATCCCACACCCTATGCTTATAGGACTTAAGCAAAGGGTTCTTGGCTATAGCTTGGTTTCTCACTTGATGTATAATTAATTAACTATCTCCATATACCTTAAAATTCTTGATTCCATTTCTCTTTGTCCATTGGAGGCCATGAACCAAGCCTTCATATTCTATTGCATTACAAGTATAGCTAAAATGGATTCTATATGAAGAGTAATATTAGTTTTTTTAGGGAGAAACCAACATGACACTAAATCCTACCCCTACCTTTATTATATAGCCATCAAAAAACATTTCCCATATACCTTCAAGTTCATGATCTTCATTAGTGAGTGATGGTATAGGAGTGTTATTATCATGCATATAATATACCCCTAATTTAGTCTCTTCTATGAATGCATATGGGTCACGTTCATAAGTTTTAGTACCATACTCATCAAGAAAGAGGTTAAAAATAACTTCAATGGGAAAGGATGTTTCACCACCAATGGCACCTTCTTCTTGCTCACTAATCTTACAATTTTGATTTGAATTTATATCCACATATGGTTCAATGTGGAACCTTGCCAAGGGCTATGTTATTATAGTCACTTTTGCTTCATATATTATTATAAAGGTTATAAAATACCAATAAACTAAAAGTTACCCTCCAATATTAGCCATGAAGTCTCTTGAGAATAAAATAGTAAAATGAGTTGGAAGATCAACAACCATAATGTCTTATAGAATGGGGAAACTTAGATAATCATGTAAGAAAACTTTCAAGCATTTAACCAAGCCCACAGTCTTGGCTGGAGTTCCATCAATTTGTAACACACCCTTGCTATGAGGCTCAAATTTTAGTCCTAATTTATCAGTAACCACTTTAGGTATAACTATGGTACTAGCCCCACTATCCATAATGCAGTTATGAACCAATTTATCACCCATAATGAGTGTGAGATAGAAAGATAGAGTATTTTAAAATTTGGTAGATGGTTCTAAAACATAATTAGTTGTTTTGGTAAAGGCTACACCTTTGTATCTTGGAACTTGAGGGTGTACATGAATGTTTGAGAGTTGATCTTGCAAAAGCTCCTTTTGGCCAGGCATATACAATACTTCACAAAGAGAAATGCTAGTTTTGGTATTCTTTAAGGAGTCAATAATATTTAGAGATGAAGTATTCACATTTTATTTCATTCTCAAACGAAATGAGGGAACTTAAACTTATTTTACTAGAGGTTTGGTAGCCTTGTTCACATTCTAACTTTGAGGAGTAGTGTGAATAGTAGTTGTTACATTGATACTTACACTTTGTGACCTTGGAGAGGCACTCCTTGGAATCACTTGTGATTACATAGTATCTCCTTAATCCATCTTTTTATCCCTTATGTTGGATATAACTAATTTAATTTGATTTAACACATAACCATGTTCTACTTATAAGTATATAAAACTAGTACTTTGGTTGATACCTTCCCCTTAAACATCTCTTTACATGAAATTTGATTCTTCTAATGTAAAAGAAGGAGTATCACCTTCTTGAGTTACCCAATATTTATTACCTTCTCCACCATTATGCATAAACTAACCTTTATATTACCTCCAGTGATCCAAATTCTCCTCTCCTTGAACTAGATTGGTGTGGACTAGAACAATAGCCTTTGTTGATGAAATGGAACTAGGATTATAGGCATTGGGATGGCTTTTGAAACCTTGTTGGCCTTGTCCTCTTCCTTAGTTAGTGTATTTGGGTGGAGTTACATAGCCTTATTGAGGATAGTATTGAGGATTGGGTGGAACATTTACATACATTTGTGCTTGTTTGAGCTAAGCTTGGAAAGAGTGAATCATCTCATCCTTATCTATAACATCATCCACCTTCTTGGAAGTAGTTCTAGTTTTGGCATTAGTATTGGGAACTTGTGCTATGCTTGGGGCTTCAACTGAATTATGAGACAACAAAGGAATGGAGACTCTTGGAGGTAGTTTCTCAACTTGTATTAGACTATTCTTAGTTTTAATGGATATCTCATATGCCTTAGGTAAATTAAATATTCCCATTGACTGCAACATTACTACTACATTAGTGCTAATAGCCTTAAGATAGGTGGGGAATAAAAGCTTGGAGATGGACTCATTATAGGTGGCATCTTATGCCAAGTTATTTAAAATATCTCATTGAAACATCCAATGGATTTATTAGGACCTTTTGTTATTACATTCAACTGGTGAATTAGTGAATTATGGTCACTCTTATTTTTAGACCTATATACCAACAACTATCCAAAACTATCCCAATTAGTAATACAATTACCTTCCAATGTCATATACTAATCAAGTGCTTTCCCCTTTAGAGACATGAAAAGTAGTGTGATAGCTATGTTAACTTGGGTGATATTATAGAAATGTCAAAAGTTTGAAATGTCCCTAATATGCTTAGGTGGGGTAATAAGACTGTCTCCATTGTAATTAGGGAGACTTTTGGTATCATTATGGGTAATAGGATCATGTGCAAGAAGGTTAATTGGATTTTAGGTGTTGAAGGCTAGGAAAGGATTTATTCTAGCCATTTCTTATTCTTCTTAATCTACTAATTATGTAACCTCCTCTTATTCCTCTTCAAAACCTTCTTGTTTAGGATCTCTAAAGGTTATGAATGGTTTAGGATGTTATTCTTTATAAGAAGTTTTAGGTTGAGGAACTTGATTGAAAATCCTACTAAAAGATGATTTAGTGATGAACATTAAGTATAATATGGATCAACTAATCTAAAAATAGTTATTCTCACCTTTTGGAGTCATCAAATGCTATATTAGAATTCTTCTACAACCTTAAACTTGTCAAGGCCAACATTCACCTTGACATGGAAATAATTAGGACTAGTTTTCCCACCATGCATGCCAAAGCTGTTGTCATCAAAATATGTACCCTAGGATGTTTTATGAAACATTTGATGAAACATTTAATCATTGTTGAAGTTTGTGGGAAATTATAAGAGAGACGAGTCTCTAGGATTGAAAAGGGCTATCTCCTTGAATTTTTCTCTAAGTGTTTATCACCTAATCTAATGCTTGTTCATGAAAAGAGTCAAGAGTTTTCATAAAACAAAAAAACTATTCTAAAGAGGTGATCCACCAAGAATTTATCCCGTCGACTCTCACACTTTTATTGAATAATAAGGTTTTTTAAGATTAATTCCATGCATTGAAAGATACTAATGTAGTGTTTCAATGTGAAGGTAACATGCTTGAAAAAATAAACAAAATGATTGACGTAAGGGGTAGATTACACACCATAGATACAATTTCATACTTGGAAGAGAGTTTAATGCATTTAACAGACTTCACATGACCTGTTAACATCAAAACTTTTTTTCAAACATGAAGTATAAAGGGAGTAAGGATGATGCTATCACTTGGATCCACTATACATCACTCACATATTTAGATAGAAGTTTAAAACTTATAATTGGTCTTGTATTCAATATCTAAAAGAAAAGTGCAATGTCATTTCAATAAAGCTTCACCATACCAAAAAAATTGGTTAATTATAACAGCCAAAATGGATCAATTTATAGAACTTTAGGGAAGAGAGAGAGAGAGAGAGAGAGAGAGAGAGAGAGAGAGAGAGAGAGAGAGAGAGAGAGAGAGAGAGAGAGAGAGAGAGAGAGAGAGAGAGAGAGAGAGAGAGAGAGAGAGAGGCATAAGGACATGTTATTAACATAAAAGTTAGTTACATATCCATGAGAGATATGGATGAGTGAGACATGCCATGTCAAGAGTCTTACTTGTCTAATATAGTTCATGAGAATGGTGGTAAGTGGTATCCAAACTTTAGGAGTGACACATGAAACTTATTCTATCAAAAATCATCCATGAGAGTTTAAAACTAAAAATAGAAAAGATGATGAATCACACTATTGGAAGTCATGACAATAATTAAAAAATTCTTTATCTAACTACTAGTTATCTTTTAGACATCTGTATTTGTCAATTTCATATAAGCAATGACTCAACCTATTAACTTATCTATTTTTCTTGCTTTGTCTACTCTCATGTTCTTACCAAGTCTTTTGAATAGCAATGGATATTTTCCATAGTTTGAAATTGACGTAATGTGGGCCATCACTCCTTTGGGTGTTTCCTTTAGACTTTTTATCTTGACCCTTTCTTGTGGATAATTTTTTGACAAGAATTCATCAGATAATCTTTCTAAAAGAATTCATGTTTTTGAGAGATCTATTTGTATAAAACAAAATATCTAAAATAAATGGACATTAGCACCTTTTCAAGTTTTCCTAAATACTTCTTTAGACATTTCTCTGAAATAATTCCTTTAGACTTTTTATTTGGCCCTTAAAAAATTGAAATGGTCCTTCAGTTTGTTGAAAAGTACCCTTTGAAAGATTTGAAAGTGTCCATTTTGCCTTAGAATGTCCCTTAAAATAAGTTGTAACATATGCTTTGAAAAAGCTGCAAGGGTTCCTTTTGGCTTGAAAGAGTCCTTTGAAAAAGTTGCAAGGTACCCTTTTGAGTTTCTATTTGGTCCATTTTTCTAAAAAAAACCCTTTAGATGTTTGAAATTTACCCTTCAAAAAAAGTGAAATGTAAATTTCAAACTTTCTGTTTGGTCCATTTTTCTTGAAAAGTTCCGTTTGAATAAGTTGTAAAGTACTCTTCATAAAAATTTAAATGCCCTTTAAGAAAGTTGAAATGATTCCTTCAAAAAAAGTGAAATGTACCTTTTCCTGACAAAAGATACCCTTCAAAAAAATGAAATTTCCCTTTAGAAAAATTACAAGGGTCCCTTTTGGCTTGAATATATCTTTTAAATAAATTGTAAAGTACCTTCGAAAAAATTGTATAGAGAATTTTTTTGAAAGAATTCGGCACTTGGCTAGAAGAAAACCCAAAAAATAATCTTAAGGAAAATCCTTGAACAAAAATTCCAAAAGAATCAGGCAAAGCTAAAAATAAAAAACCCAAAATAATTCCTAAAAGGATTAAACAAAGACCAAAATAAACCTTCTAAAAATAAAATACTTGTGCATTTGTTTCAAGTTTTTTCAATGAACATTTCATTTGAAGGAAAACTAAATACTGGATTGGCCAAATTTTAAAGGTGCAAACTTGAGGTGGAATTTGACCAAATAAAACATAATGGCATTAGATAATAACTTTAAAATTGGTTTTCTTCTTCTTTAGACTTAAATATATTTCAAACCAAAGATACCCTTTAAATTTAAGTAACTATGTGTATACATGGTTTAATGATTTTGCTTTAATTACCTTCCTCTATTCCTCCTTTAGGTATATTTGATGAAGAGTTTCAATAATTAATAAGTGTTTTTTTTTTTAAAAATTATTCATCACCTCTTTATACCATTTAAGTCTCATTTCTCCTTCTATCAATCAATCAAACTCTCACTACAACCTCATGGATAGGCTTATATGTGCATATTCAGCCTTGACTATTATAATGTAGGTCTTCATTACTATTATAAAGTATCTAGTTATTGAATTATATCACTATTAGTTTCAAATACCAAATGAAAAGGCATAATTATATCCTTTTATACTAACTAACAACTCTTATCAATCAAGTGCCTTCAAAAAGCAATCTTTCACCATCAATCTATACATAAGATTGTATGAGGAGCTTAATTAAGAATATATTTATTGAATTTATCTATCTTGAGGTTTTTATTGATACAAATTATTCTTATAAATTTTTAAATATATCAATCTCAACATTATTGTTGATTATTTGACCTTCCTTTCAACTTATTCAAGACCTCTTATCTCCACAAGCATCCATTCTCTCTCTTATGTATGCTCGAAACATCACTATAAGTGGTCATTTGGGGTTTTAGTTAGATATTGAATTATAGGGTAAAAAAAACATTATAGATCATTCAAACATATTATATTTTATTGAGAACTAATATCTCACTTTGAAACATTAGAACTTTATTAAGACCTCAATATGTTTACAAACATATGTTTCTCTATTTGATGCCCTACCAATAGGTAGAGGTTGAATGACTATAAGTTAATCTCAATTATAAATTTTAAATTGAATCATACTATTTTATATTATACTAGTGAATCTACCTACCCTATTCAACATCTTTATAATACTATCACCTATTTTGTTTACATCTGTTTAGGTAGGGTTATACATGATTTATGGTCTAAGAATGTAGTCAGTTTACCTTTATGGATCGGTGATGAGAAGATTAGTCCTTATAAAATTAATTTCAAATATTTTTATATCCTATAATTTCCCATAAAACCATTACCAATTCATTCATGTTATCTTTAAGTACAAACTCTCATCTTGATGATCACTTGCAATCCTATAGATGATAGCCATTTCTCACACATGCCTCTATGTTTCATGCTAAGCCCTTTTATCTCAAGTGATATTAGGTTAATTTAAGTTTAGAAGCATATTGGGAATATTAATTTAATTTCATACTTTAATTATGATTTTAATTATTAAATCCAAACACTTTTAAGGTCTCAAAACACCTACATCTACCTACAACCTCATGGAGACATGCACCAAGAAAGATTAGCATGCATACATGGAATTTGAGGCCATTTGAATGTTTATGATCCATTTTGTGACGTTTTTAAATGTAAATAGGTTATTTTTATCTCTTAAATAACATATAATAACCAATAACATATATCTTTAGTCCCATTTAGGGACCAAGACCATGAGATTAAAATTGCAACATGTGGTCATGAGAGTTTCTTGCTTGACTAGTGTATATGTGTTATATGGTGATGAATAATGATTTATGAGGATTATTTGGGCCTATAAATAACCTATAAAATTTTCAATTTGACTCCATGAATTCAAACTTGTAACTATGTTTCTTAAAGCTTAGATAGTAGGGTTTATCATCATTTTTGTGTACCCAAGCTCTTAATAATTGTTATTAAATCTAATGAGATAAATAAAATGATAAATTAAACTTATTGAGAGGTCATATTAGTCCCAAAACTTTCTCAAAATATTAAACTCTAACTCCAACAATATGACCTGTACCATTCACTTGAAAATGGCCTTCATAAGCTTGTGAAGAGAGTGATGGGGGAGAAGAAGCATGTTTGTAACTTTTAAGACCCTTGATATATTTAAGGTCATTTATATGACATTTATAATAACAATATACAATTTTAAATAATTTTCACCTATAATTGAATACCTCAAGTCTGTACAAACTTTTAAAATTGCCTTTTTTAGAGCAAAAACTAAATTGTTCTAACATGTACACCATTATTAAAATTTCCTACTAAGATAATTTAATTTAAAAATCATTTCAAATATTTTAAAATTTAAATTGTACATTTATTCCATATTTAGCATCATATAAATGGACTTAAATCCCTTAAAAGCACCTCCAAGTACAAAAAAAGCTAGTGTATGTTTGATGGCCTCATGTAGAGAGGGTATGTCAATACAAGACCTTCTAGGAATTCAAGTTACCTCTTCACCATCTTATTTAATTCTCCATGGAAATATAATGCCTTAATAAGGTTAGAATTGGTCACAATGCAAACCTAGGTTTCTTAAAAAATCTTTAACTTTGCTAAAATACCTTAATTTCATCAAACAAGATAAGTAATCTTTAAACCAAGTTATCAAGTGAAATGACTTGACCTAATAGACTATGTACACACTTGGCACATAATTATATACCCTATGACCCACTATACTTAATCCTTTAAGGCATTGGAATGCTTGGCAAATATACTACATTAAATAATGCTAATAAGACCTCACAAAGACCATTTGAATATCACATAAGGCATGTAAAAGCTATGAACAAAGATGACAAGCATGAAAATAAAAGTTTGAAATTATAGGGGTGATAATTTGATTTATGAGGTCAAACTTGTCGATAGTAAAACTTCCCAATAATAAAAATAAGGAGTGTTAAATTAGAGTAAATGGTTAAAAATCCATGTTTATAAAGACTGATTTTGTAAAAGCTTTTGATGGTACCAATTGACCCTTCATTATTTATATGATTTAATCTCTATGTTTTTTCTCTTGGTTTATCAATACTGATAATATGTTGTTTCAATACTTCAAATATCACATCATAATTAATGGATTACACTTAGGTAAATTTTAGTTGTTCAGGTCTATTATGAAATTTTATCACTTGTCTCTCTCTACATGCTTGTTGTAGATGGTTTAAACTACCTTTCATCTAACAAATCATCAAGAGGTTTTGTGAAGTGCATCTCTCCCCCACTATGATCAATAATTCATCAATGGATTTTTTTAGATGATTCTTTTCTTACCATTTTGAAGGAAGAAGATTCAATAAAAAATGCCATGGAGTGACTTAGTATTTTTTGTGTCTTGTATTAGGATCTTCTATTTAATGGAAAAGATTCAATGTTATATGCATTATCTCTCCCCAAACCTCATTGGTTGGAAGGATATTAAATAAAATGAATCATGCTAGGTGTGTATTTTAATTTTATGGGAATTACCATTGCTTTTTATGCCTCCCATTCTAAGATTTAGTCATATGTTATTCAAATCACTAAGAAAAATATTATCTATTAGATCATCAATATTATTTCTCTGGTAGGTAAGTTTCAATATTTCTCCAAAGTGTTGGTTTCTACACATGTATATTGTTATTATTTTCATGATCATTCTAAAGCTTCAAATGCTAAGCCAGAGAAGTTTTTGAGATATTTTATTTGGGATAATTGCGAAGGATACAGGGGATTCCATAATACCTCTTAGGATATATATTTTAGGGATAAAATTTATAGGGACATTGGTTTCATCAACATCAAGCTCTAAGGCTATGTTTTAAGTGTTAATTGGATCATCAAATGCCTATAAGGGAATAAATGTTGGAAGGTTATGTTAAGTCATTGTATTACCCAAGAAAACCCTCTTGGAAAGAAGACATGTAAGGCTTTTTATTTGTATAATATTATACTTTATCATTTGTTAGTTCAAATTTATGGAATGTTTTTAGTTAAAATAATATGAAAATCTTTGGAATTACTCAAACCTATCCTCATCTGGGTTTTATATGGTTTTAAAAATGGAATTTTAATTAATTTTCAATCCCTCTAATGGTCTCTCATCCTTTTCATAATTTACAATTTTCCATGTTTCCATTGTTTAAGAGTATTAGTGTTTTTAAAAATGGAATCAATACTATCTATGACATCTTCTACAAGTATTATCAAGGGTGGCTCTCATGGTATATTTATAAAATTAAATACAAACTTAAATTTGAGGATGTAGAGTCTCTTTATGAAATTTAGAGATCCATATTTGATGTTTGTCTCCATAAGATTAGAGTTTTATCTAGAATCCCATGGTGAAAATCCTTAGTTATCCTATGACTACTATTTTTTACTTATGCATACCCCATACTAGGTATTGTCTTCTTATCCCTTACAATTGACAAGGTGAAACATTTAACCACTAGTGGAAGCTAATGTCTTTGGATACTATCTAGGTTGGAATGTTTTTCAATCTTTTAAAATCCAATATTGAGCACAAAAAATCTCATTTTGTCTAGTGCATCCTCTACTAGAGCCTACTAGTTATAAAATAGCTCAATCACATGTGTGTTTAAATTCCCTTTTGTCCTACTTCTGATTAGGCCATGACCTTTAAACACTTTTTATGCTTCTAAAAATATTCTTAGTTATCCTATAAATGGATTCATACCCTTTTTCAAACATTTATTTTAATATTATTTTCTTGGAAAATAGTTCTTCTTTGGGACTCAACCATGTTACCTATAAGATAAAACATTTTTTGGAACATATTTCATGTTGATATTATTTTTCATATATAAAAAGTTATAAATTATGGTGTTTTCAATAATGAATCTATGGAAAGATATTTTTTGATAATTAATAAAGTTAATATAATCTCCAATGTTTTGCTTCAAATAAAATTTAAGGTAGAAAATGTATTCTTATAGTATATATATATATATATATATATATATATATATATATATATATATATATATATATCACTTCTAAATTTTCTTGGATAATTAGGGGAGTGTTTCATGTGTTATCAATGTTGTGCCTCCAAAAACTTTATGTCATTGTTATTTCTTTCAAGACTAGTGCCATGGTTTTTGGCCAAATCATTCTAGGAGTAGTTAGAGATCCTCTCCCCATTTTCAATGGCATTTACCTTCTGATGGAGATGGAATGTTGACCATGTTATACAAAGTGATATTAGTATTCAGGGTGTTCTTCCCTAGGAAAACTTTCTTCTCCTAACTCTTTCCATTTCCCCCTCTTGGTAGGTTGAGTATTTTGAATTAAATTAACAAACATATGGGTGAGATATTTTACCTAATGAAAATGATCCTCCATACATAAGTGGTTGGGGGGTTAATATTAATAGTTCCCCTCTCTCACCTCCTTTGTCCTCCATGTTTAGTTATACTACCTAATGGCATTGGTCTTTATGTTTTCTAGTTCTGGTTTTTATCACTTTTTATTAAACTAAAATTTTATTACTTTATAACCTTAGTTTTCATGTTGTGATGTAGTTTCTATCTTAATTCTTTTTTTATATATTTTTTTCCATTCTAGGGTGTGATTTATTCCACCCATTTTGTGTGTAATCAATGATGTACTATATTGTTCTTATCAATCAAAAAACTTGGGAGTGTTATTTTTAATGAATTAAAATAATACTCAACATAGTAAACACTGATCCCACTCTCCCTTGAATGTTAAATATCTAAAATAATTGTGCTTCCAACTTGGTATATGAGTTTTGACCTATAAAATTCATTCCTACCATGGTAAAATCTTGATAATTTGTTTGTGGCATATTAGTGTTGGTAATTTTCATGAAAATTGTCATGAACTCAAAAAACTCACTTATGACCTCATGATAGGTTATTGACATCAACCAAGAAGTTATAAATAAAGAGCATTATAATAATATCTCAAATATTCTAAATATCAATCTAACCACTCAAATTAAGCTAATGAATCTCAATCACATTATAATCAAAACTCTCAAAACAAAGAAACTTCAAATCCAAATATTGTTCTTATTAATAGCTTTTTAGGTTCTCTAGATGCCAATTATAATCAATATCACATCAACTATAAATATGTTAATGTAAAATAAATTAACTATTGATGTAATATCACTCATGAAGATCATGTTACTAAACCTAAGAAACCTTCCAAAGAAGATATACTTCTCAAAGATACAAAAAATTCAAATATATCTATCAAAACACCATCTAATGATTTATTTATCCACCAAAAAACTCTCAATCTAATGATAAACCTTCTCCAACTATAAAATATCCCAAATAAAACCCTATTTATTCATTTAGATATTATTATGGTTCTTACCAAAAAGTAACTCAATGGAATTTATTATAATAAATTAACACTATGCACTAAAATATTCCTCTAATGGAATTTATGAGAGGATCATATTATCATGGCAAATTTCTCATACAAAATTTTAAAAAATCATATTCAGCAATTGACACCACACTATTTAATCAAAATTATGATAATATAACACCTATCAAAGCACATGACATTAAAACCATATGTTTTACTCAACCAAGTAACTAACTCTATAATTATTTTCCTAAGGATGAAATGAGTAATGATTAAATTCTATTCCAAGCAGATGACCCACATCTCTTCATTGGTGTTATGATTAATGATATTCAAGTGAAGAAATTAATTTTACATGAAGGTTCAAGAAATAATTTTATCTCCTTATGGTTAAAGGAATATTTAGGTATTTAGATAAAATATCTCAAGAAAATAAGACTTAATTTCCATGGATTCAATAAGAATAAATAAAAGCCTCTTAGATGCATTTGGCTTCCTCTTTCTATAGGACCCAAAATTGTATGCATTAAACTAATGGTTCTTGATATTACACCTTCTTATAACTTACATTTAGGCCTCCTTTGGAATAACTATATGAGAGTAATCACATATTTTATTACCAACACCTAAAATCTATTCTTGAAGGTATTCGATACCAACATAAATCTATCCCTAGCCCATATGATGTAAAGCTATAAAAACTATACTTGATTCAAGATTCTTTCCCTATAACTTACAAATTTTACAATCACACTTCATCAATTTCTTGTCAATGGATCATTACTCTAATAAACTTCTATTGGTTATGTATTTTTTTATGATTCTTGACACTTTAAACACACCAATACAAGTCTTATCTACTTATTAATTCAAACTATATATTTTCAACAACATTTACATTCATCTTTTCTAAATTATGCCCATATCATTTATTATGCCCATAACAAACACATAGTCTGCTGAAAAACCATTCTTATCGATTTAGGTCAAGAAAATAGATTTGTTAACTATGCGGTTGAGTAAGGTCTAAACTATTCCACTTATGTTAAGAAAACCATAACCATTCTCAAATCGATCTCTAATACATTATTTTCAATTATCTATGTATAGCAATTGTCTCCTATAGAATTTCATACAAATACAATAGGAGTAACTATGTTTAAAAACCTTTCAAATAGTTTTATTTAACTATAAACTTGATTAAGATTATATATATTCCATTATTCTAATCACATCATCCAAAACATGGGTTATCCACTCAATACCTATGTCACTCCTTTTTACAAAGAAATTCAACTAGACTATGTACATTTTATCAAATAGTTATAAGACAATGGGAACAAAGATGGGATACCAAAATGCAACAAAACATTACAATGGATTTCAAACATTTTTGTTGATTGGAACACATTTAAAAAACTATATTATTCATTTATATAGGTGTGGAACTTATCTTATATTCTTTAGTTCGTCTTCAAACACAAACTCAAGATAATCAAACATAGAGTATACTTCTTAAAATTATTCACACTAATTTACATTTATGGGACTGATACACATTTATAAATAATTAAAAAAATCAAGTACCTAAGTTTTGTTAAGTATCTTGATAGATGTTAATAAATAATCACCAATATTCCATTTTTTATTGCAACTTCACTTACAAGTATTGCTGCTCATAAAAACACATTCTCCATCCAATCTTCCTTCAAAATGTGATCTCAACAAATGCATAATTGAAATCAAAATATAGATTCTATATATGATATTTGGTTTTAGTTAGTATTTTAATTATTTACATGTGATTGATACATATCAAAAATAGTTCAAATTTCCTATTTAATCCAAGAACCATCTAATTTCTACCTCTACTATACTTTGGTTATACTTCCCTATTCACTGCTTGTAGGTGCATACTCTCCAAGTCTATATCATACTTTTTTATTCAAATATATGAATGTTAGCTGAAATACCATTATGAGTTAATGATAACATAAATATCAACCTCTAATATATACCTTTTAATGTTTCCATTCATATATGGTTCTATTATACAAGATGCAAACTTGACATGCAAATACAGTTCAGGTCTCAACATAGAGTTATAAATCTAAATTTGTTTACTCTTCCTTACATATGAAAGACAACTTAAAATAATACAAATAATTTTTTAGTACAATAAATATAACTTACCAATACTATCAATATGTTGAACCAATTTCTTTATCAATATACTTATGTCATATTCCATTTATATCATCAACTTCATACATGCTCATACAATGCAATGTCTACTTAACAATTTACTTTTCAAATAAATAAATATACAATCATATTCATAAGGTTTATTAAAATTATCTCTTAAATTCCTACCCCATTAAAATTTATACCTTGAATAATTCAAACACCAACACTACTATATATTTCAAGAAGATACTATAACTAGCTTTGTAACCATTTAACCACTTAATGACACATCATGTGAGTCATGTTGATGTTGTTAACCCCTTATTTGAAATTAAACTTATAATGTAAATTGAGATCCTTAACACAATATGTGGACTCCTTACAAAAAAAATCAAATTTGAAAGACAACCTAAGACTCCTAAATACCAACATGACTTAAAAAAAACTCTAACATAACAATTTGACTTATTTACACAGTGTGGCAGTGATGCTCCTACATTACCATAGGATCCCAAGCTACCAAATCCTAAGACAGAATTTTACAATTATACAACCAACACTATTAATATGACTCCCTTACCTTAGTTCATCAAACTACATCCCAATTTGCATGTTACTAACTATGATGATGATGAACCCAATGTGTTTAAAATAATTTTCCACATAATGTGATTAACACCATATACACCATATATTTCATAAATCCTCCATCTCTCTTAACTATATATATATATATATATATATATTCCTTTGATCAATGATGATTTTTATTAATAGTTCACCCATTTTAATACCAATATATCTTCTTATGATGAATATATTTTTCAATTCAATGATAATGATGTTTATAAAATTTTGAAAGAATCACAATTACTATCTCCTTGAGCTTTAGTCAACATGGCGAGTCTGCCAAGGATAGTTCAAAGGATAATTTATAATACCTTTATCAAGCATGTATAATTTACATGTCTTATAATGAAGATTATATTATTTCTCAATTTTAAATGATACATTTTGATTTAATTTATTATCAATATACATTTACTAAAATTCATGCATTTAGCCAATATGTCTACCTATTCTACATTTATTATGAGTATGATCCTCAAATTTAATGAAGTTTTTTTTATTGGTAAAAGTATGGTTTTGAAAGGACCCCCCCAACATTTTATAATAAAGATAAAGATAAAACACTCAAATCTAAATGAAAATCCTCTTTCAATGGAATTGATAAAAGTTTTACATATGATATTAACTAGTTGTGAACTAATTGTAGAACAAAATTGAGGCTTACCCTTTTTTATGTCCCTTATAAATATTGGGGTGATTAATTCACCATAGTTAAATAAATGAGTAAATTTTTATTACTTATAGTAGAGTGTAATTTGTTTATACATGAGTAAATTATTATACTCACCATAAGTAATCTTAGGTAGGTTAACTTGGGTTAGTAAATCTATAAATATTTTAATCTTGGTGTATTGTAACTCTCATGTAATATTTGGGAGATTATTTGTTTGCATTGATATTGTCCTCCCTATTATGTAGGGACTATTAGGAGCTTGTATTCATGTATAAATATGAAGATCTATAATATTATTATAGTTGGAATATAATTGATATTTTTATTCCTCAAGATCTTGTATCAGAGCTTTTGAATGATATTTGACCATGTGAGGAGAAGCTTGTGCACTCTCACATGTTTGAAAAATCTGTAGACGTATGTAAACCTATGTTATTAAAGGAATAAACTCAAATAAGCCAGAAGCTAAAGATAATTTTTTTTATTGAAGCAAAAATAAAGACGTAGAAGGATTTTATCTCATTTGGTAATATATTCTAAAGTCATCTTCTTTTATTTTTTATTTTGCTGAGAAAAATCTTAGGAAGTCTTTCACATCAATATTATACCTACTCTATGGCATTTATGGAAGGTGTAGCTTTAATATATATCAAATATTTAGAAAAGTAAAATTAAGAAAAAAAATCTAAAACAACCTCATGAAAATCATAAAATAGTATTCTTTTATTAACAAAAATTGATGATATAAAGTGTTTTGGAAAGCTAAATAATAACAAAAGAAAACCTAGAAAGTATTTGGATAAATAATCTACCACGTGAAAGCTATTTGCAGTTGATAAAGGTGCTTGTAGTTTTTATTTTTTTTAAAAGTGGCATGAAGTAAAAATAAGATAAGCATTGAAATAGGTGTCATACTTCTTACTAAAGAATTTGGAGATGTGTTGAAGTTTTTAAGGAGGCATAAAGCATTAGAATTTATTGGAGTTTAAAAATTATAAATCAATGCATCTTATATAAGGTTTGGTGGCTTAATTTTTTAAATAACAATTAGTGAGAATTTAAATATCATTTTTGTGCTTCATATATTTGAAATTATGCTTAACCTAATTGGTAGGAATTATTTTAATCAAAGCATAGGAAGGAGGTTCAAATCCCCCAAAAGTGATTTTTTGGTAGAAATTTTAGCAACCTCTCCAACTTTGGCAAGGCCACTAAACTTAGTTACAGCTAACTAATTTATCAAGGAATCTCATATTTATTTTTATTTTTATTTGAAATCTTTTTTATAAAGGAAAACAAAAAATTTAAAAAAGTTTAAATTTTTTGCCAAAAGAGGCCAAAAGTTCCAAAACACAAAATTTCATATTTGAGGAAAAAGAGTGCATTTCAATTTACTATGTTGTGTATTTCAATTTCAAGGAAATTTTATTGTAAAATTACAATAAATCATGAGTTTTAAACTCGATCATAGTTTTTAGTAATATCTATGCCTTTGACTCACACTTACAGGTAATGTCATCACACTTGAGTTATAGTATACAACACCTAACATAGCTAGAACAATGATGTCTAGGCATAAACCCTTTAAATCATCAAGGAGAAATAAGGCCCATACACTCATATCCTTCCCTTGATTTACCTATTCATTACAATCAAAGGGCATAAATCATAACAAGTGGAATTTCTATGTATATAACAAAGTTACACATGCAAATAAGGAATTCCATCTAAGCAGGTGCTAGTGATTGGATGAACCCTTTTTAGTATTATCTAGGAACCAAGTATCAGAATCTTTCCCATAATGTCAAGTATATATAAATGGCTATCTTCTTCCCTATAGTGATGGGTATAAAGGAAGATAATGTATAAAGAAAGGTCTAGTATATTAATTTGATGGTATATGGAAATGGAGACCTATATACCTTGAGTGATAAGGAACCAATGCATCACCCATTATCTTGATAATGGTTTCACATGCTCCAAAATTCTTTCTACCTAATCCATATCTCCTCAATGGTGACAATTATTCTATTTGAAAGATAAACCTCAGAAATCAACTAGAATTTGAAGATTTTTTTTTGTAGTAGATGGCTCATATACCCAACTTGCAATAGACATTGATCAAAAACACAAGTTTGACAAATCCAACCAAAATGATAAGTTTATAACCATGTTCATATTATATATGAAGTCCAACCACATATCCATGAAGCTAAAATAACTAAGTTTGGGACAAGATGCAAACTTTATATGAGGGTAAAAATGAGAGAACTATCGTGCATCTAAAAATTTAACTCCACTCTCTCAGATTGAAACCAAGAGAAATAGTGGAGGCCTTTTTAAGATATGTTGAAAACCTAAGAGCATCACTTCAATCCTTGGGTGAGATAGTTTTAGATGACTCTCTTGTACCTATTATATTGAGAGCATTCCCACCCTCTTATATGATTTTTGTGACCACTTTGACTATCAAAGAATAGAAACCAAGTTTTAAAAATTGGTAAATATATTGTAATAAGAAGAGTATTTCAATACTCATGACAACTATGAAGAACATGTGTTGGCTTCTCATCAACAAAAAGGAAATAAACTAGTCAAACATTCATCAAAACATAATCCAAGGTAGAATTCACAAGGAGGAAAATCATAGAAATAGTGTCTCATTTGTGGTCATCAAAGACATAAACTCAAATAATATTGGTATAATACCTTAAATAAATAATATTATAATTTTTATAAGTACACTAACAAACAATCATAGCATGTATCCTTTAGTAAACCATAAGGACATAAAAAGGGCACCTAGCAGAAGAAATCAAAGTAACAAGGAAATATTGTCGAATAGGAAGAACGTGATAATTAGAAAGACTAATTATACTCTATAGATATCTATGATGAGTCCACATCAAAAAGTTACATATGGTATGTTGACATAGTGCAACTTGACACATGATAGGTAAAAAAGTTTGTTTTTTCACTTTGAAGGAGACACCCAATAAAAATCATGTTTATTTGGGTGATAACACCTCATATAGTGTGCAAGGAATTAATAACATCACCTTACCCATAAGTATTAAAACATATAAAATTATGGATGTTATCTATGTACCCAATTTAACCAAAAATTTGTTATCAATTATTCAATTCTTATACCATAATTTTAAGATTGAATTTTACTATAAAAGTGGAAAGAAAATGTGTTTGATCAAAGATAAATTTATAATCTCCAAAATTGTTTCCTGAGCATCCAATGTGAGCCATATATTTCAACTTGATTTCAGTCAAAAAAATAGTTAGGTACTCATATAAAAAGACACAGACTCAACATAAATATGGCACATAATATTTGGCCACATCATTTTTTGATATCCTAACACATACCACCACTACAACATGGTAAAATGATTTCCAACTCTTAAAAATGGCACATACAAATGTCATTATTTTTTAATAGGAAAATGACATAGATTTCTATTTCAAAAATATACCTATAGATATAATGGTAACATTGATTTGGTTCACACCAATCAGTGCAGACCAACCTAAACATGTTGTATTTAAGTACTTCATGATCTTTGTTGGTAATTACTCTATAAAAATGTGGTTTATTATGTGGAAAGTAAGAGTCAAGACTTTTAAAATTTTAATAAATTTAATGTGGCTATTGAAATATAATCTAGTAAAAAAAATCAAAACCCTTTTCTTAAATCATTAGGGGAAATTCACTAGTAATGATATTAAATAGTTTTTGTAATAAAATGGCATTCATAATTAAAAGATGTCATATAAAATGTGAAAATTGGTAAATTTAGTGTGGATATTTACACCCAACCCATAGGTCCCTCTTGCTTTCTCTCATGACCCTCATAGGCTTATTTTCATTGATTCCTAGTCATCCGTAGCCTTCTAGACCTAATCCTAACTAAGTAAGACTTCTCTTTCCATGACAAATCTATCCCCCTAGGTCTCGTTAGCTCAAGACTACAGCACCCAAATTGGACTATATCACTAGGCCCTCTAGTGTCTACTTTTGGCACTCCTTTTTAAGTGCATTTTTACCTCTAATGGTCAGTTATTTCTAGTTCTTATCCCTCTTCTTATCGACCTAATGTGATCACATTCAACCCATGACTAATAAATCCTATTCAAAGTTAATTTAAAAATAGTTTTCAAATATCATAAAGCAAATAAGAATATTAAATAAATATTCCCTATTCTCTACATATAACCGACCAATATTATTACAAGTTTATTCAAATCCTTACACTAGTCCCTAGCCACCTCAAGCACACCCAATCTTAGCATTTTCATCTTCATACACATAATTGTTCAAATAACATCAAGTGGGAGATCTACATATGGCTTGATCCCTCTTTTAAGTATTGGTATGTAGGCAATGTGCCCACACAAGGGGTGTGGACACACATTTAGTACATCTTACATAAACTAACCCCCCTCTTTCTCAAATGTTTGTGAAAACACAATGGAGTCTAGGTTTGAAGTGTAAATCAACTCCACAAGGAGTTATATGGACATGTAATAGTCAAAATTTCATAGGTACGATCACATAGACATAGTGAATAAAACCCAAAAAGATCATGTCTCTTAGATTATAGTAGCAGAAGAGGCCTATAGCACTAGACCCCAGGCTATCCTATTTTGGTGCTCGTATCCAATAATAAAATGGAGTCCAAATCATGATTTGTGATAGTGTCCCAATCTTACACAGTGAATTTTAAACCCTACAATAGTCATCTTAGTCAGTTTCTATCTAAGTATTATTTTCTTTACATTATTACTATTTTTAGAAAGGTTCAATTTATTATAAATTAGTATCTTAATTATTACATATTTATTTACCAATTTCTTATTCTAGACCTTTAACTAAATTATGAATAGTACACTAATATTCCAAAAACTTTTAAATCATTTGGTGAAGTTGACTTCATTTAGACATTAAAATCTTAGAAAACCTAGATTAAATTTCTTGCTTATTTTTCCTATATTTCTTTTGATTTTTTAATTGCATAATAAAATCATAAATTAACATTAAATTTTAAATTTTCATATTAATTTTAAAATAATTTTCTTTCAAACCTTAGTTTCCCATACTAGGTCCCAATATTCTCCCAATATTTTCCCTATATTTTTCTAATTTTTTACCCACATAATAAAATAAAAAATTAGCATTAAATTTTAAAAATTCCATAGTGATTTCAAAAATTTATTTTTCATCCAAACCCTAGTTACATACACTAGGTCCTTTCATATCAAGAATTGTCCAATAATTTTTTGAATTTTTACCTACATATTTAAATTAAAAATTTGCATCAAATATTAAAATTCCTTAGTAATTTTAAAAACAATTCACAACCCTAGGTGCATATACTAGCTCCTATTTCCTTCTTGAGATATCACCTTACATGTTTGTGATCTTCGTATCCTTTTTGTGCACTTTCCATTTTTCTATTTTTAGGAATTTACATTTCCTATATTTAGTACTTTCTTTCTATTACACATTGCTTATTACAAATTATTGCAAAAAAATCAATCAATTTTGAATTTGTTTTCCTCTTTTAACAATGGCCTAATACACCAGTTTTGATGAAATTGATAAAAGAGAACATTAATAACTATTAATTAAACACCCTAACATGTAATATGACATGCTTAAAATACTTCAAAAAGAATAACAAAAAGTGAACAATTGTCAATCTTCTCAAACCATAGAGCAAGCAACTAGTTATAAATAACACTATAGGGGAAACCATGTCTCAAAAAAAATCTATAGCATCCTAACTTACCTCTATGCCACCATATATAGTTAATACATGTTTATCTCCTAATGTGGCAACCCTCGTTCAAGAGATGAGATCTGTTCAATCCAAGGTGTTACATCTTGAGCAAGATGCTTCTAGGCCAATCCATGATTTAGATTCTTTTGATCTAATGCATACACCATTAGCACATAAGATTATTTATACATCCTTTCCATAAGGTTTTGTTTAACCCAAGGTTACTTTATATTATGGCAAGGGTGATCCAGAGATACATTTAATATCTTTTCATGCAACATGTTTAAACTATATGCCAAATGACTAGCTACATACTAATCTATTTCCATGAAATATAAAGGATTATGCTTTAAAATGGTTCTATAGTCCACCAAACCAATTGGTCAACACATTTAATCCTTTATTTTACATGTTCCTATCTCATTTTAGCATTAACATTGGTGATAAGGTTTCATATGCCAAAGCTTCACAATAGAAACAAAGATCAAATGAGTATCTCACAGATTATGTTCTTCGATATAAGACTATCTTGGCTAAGATGACTAGCCCCATGGCCAATCAAGAGTTACAAGATATCCTCAAACAAAGTCTTTTACCAAATTTACATGAATCAATAATGTTCAAAAGGTTCTTTTCCTTCATTGAATTATGTCACAAACTAAAGGAAAGGGAAGTCAAACTAATTTCAATGGGAAAACTCAAGCACACAAGCATATCAGAAAAAACAAACTAGAGTTATAATAAAGTCCCACAAAAAGTCAAGGTTAGTGGTAGAAAGAGTTAGAATCAAGCTATAGTCAGTGTGGCTTTAGAGCCTACTCAATGGGTGGTTTTATTAGCACCTCCTTGGTGCACTTTTACCAATCTATCAATTTCTTCGGCTAGAGTTTTACAATAGTAATTGGAATGTAATATCATATCTCTCCCTCTTATTTGGGAAGTTTATCCAACAAAGCCTTTTCCATAAGAATATGATCAACATGTATTTTGAAATTTTCATGGGGCACCATGCCATACAATAAATAAATGTGTTACTTTAAAACACAAGATACAAGACTTGATAGATGACAATACTATTGATCTTGGCCCTTCAGTTCAGCCTCTTTAGGCAAAGAAAACATAATATAAAGCTTTGAAAATATTTTTAGATCCTTTTCCACAAAATTCTAAATAAGAAATAGTGGATACATCAAGTGCTCACCATGCATATCATGCACATCCCCCACCAGATACATATAGGGTACCTTCAGTTGAGTTACATCCTTTACAAAACATCATTGGTGTATACAATTCTAGAGTTATAGCTAGAAATTTCATCTACTTCTTAGAATAGGAGATAGTTAAGGACGATTCAGATTATCATGTACTATGTATCAAAACTTGCATTCATAATCATCCTATTCTTAGTGTTCTCATAGAAAATGGATCTAGTGTGAACATATACACCATAAAATTATTACAACATTTGAGATATTCAAAGCAGGATATTACCTTGATGGACATAGTTATCAATAGATTTAGTGGGAATATACGAATTTCATTGGGTGAGATTGTACTTCCTCTATAGGTTGGTCCAACATACGTGGCCACACTAGTCACTATTATTCCTAGTGTAGGAGTTTTTGATATGTTATATTGTCAACCGTGGTTTCAAAAACTTTGAATTGTACCTTTTATAGTTTAAAAATGCATGAACTTCATTCATGATAATTAGGTTTTTATATTCAATGGAGTTCCATATGAGTTATCAATCCCCACTTTAGAGCCATCTTCTACTTTACAGTCACCAATTTTAGTTTCTCCACTAGTTTTAGTTCTTCCTCTAGTTTAGATTTAGACATAGTTGAGGCCTCCATCACTAGCAAAGAGAGTTTATACAATACCATATAGGTCTCCTTAAAATCAACCATAGTTTCAAGATTCTAGATAGCTTATAGCTACAATTTTCACACCTAGGGTAGTATCATTGAGATCTCATGCCTTTACACATAGAGCACATGTTCAGAGAGCATCTCAAACTACCAGATGGGTCCTTAAGAGCCCTATAGTTACATCCACTTCTTAGAGTTAAAGGGGGACCCCATACTCAATTTTGACTATACATATTTCAAAGTAGTTACAACATACATAGCTTTTAGAGCCATATTCTCAGCCCTTCCATCATGCTTAATGATCATGCATGATTCCTCTCCTTGATATAAGACACCATGATAGGGAGTCTTACATGAGACTCATCAGTTAGTATCACTTCTTATCATACTTACTTATACATAACTTCTTTTCAATTTATTGTATATAATTTCCTTATGATTTATTGTACATAGCTTATATCAAAAATATAAAAACATTCAAATAACTTAAAATAGAAAACCATCCAAATATATCAAAATATAAAAACATTCAAATATTAAAAAACACAAAAAAAATTGATTTTATGCATCATCCATGCTTTACATCTCTAAAAATATGTTAGACCTACATTTGTTTTTATATTTATTATTTGTCAATTTATCTACATTACCATGCTTTACTTGAAGTTCTTTGAGTGTGTGCAATGAAATCTAGATATTTGATTGCTTCAATCTACCCATTGAGCGGACATCCTAATTATACATTGAAGACACACATTGATATACACAACCACTAGGGGCATCTTCTACATGACTACACCACCCAAGTTATGTCATTCCTACACCACACACTCTAGTTATCATGTTGATATACATTACTTACTAGCTTACACATATTAATCTATCCACATTTTACTAGTATATAGAACTTGTGCATTTTCTTAGCATATACCTAGTATTTTACTCCATGTCTTGTATAATTTGACTTCCTTCTTTGATTATTTAGATGTGATTGTATTTCCAATATTTACATGCTTTCTTTCTTTCTTAGTGTAGATAGATTGTTTACATTTCTTAGTTCCTATTTGTCTCTTGTATGTGCCTTAGGACATTTTCCAATGTCCTTTGATTCTACTCTTGTGTTTTCCTTAGGAAATTTACTAATGTCCTTTTCCTATACTCTTCTATGTGATTTTGGCTTTCATACCAACCTTGCTTATTTCTAATTGTATGTATATGTAGCATTTGAACATGCCCTGTATGTTTTTTTTCTAGTTTGAGTGACATGTGGCCATGTCCCTTTTTTACTTGGACCCTTGTCCACCCTTGTGTGCTTCTTGCTTCTTATCTAGTATGATTTTTGATTTTATTTATTTCAAAATGTTTACAATGCCATGATCCACATTATGCATCACCTTACTTTCTTAGATGCCATGATGGACATCATGCTCCATCCCTCCCAACCTTTTAGTTTCAATTCAATAAATTTCACATGATATTACATTGTTATATCTATCTAGTCATCCCTGTATGGATCTAAAAATCTCTCATTATAACCATGATATATATTGAGATATCTCATCAATTATCATTGCTATATCATGTATCTTTTCATCATAACACATTTGTAGGGATCTTTCTTTTGAGGGTAGTCATTGTAGGGTATTTATTCCTACCCTTAGAAGAGGGGGAAATAAATAAGGGTCTTTTCATAGAGGTAACAACTCCTACCAGTAAAAAATGTAGCATTTAGAACATCCATAATAACAACCAGACATCAAACTAGATAGAATAGACCAAGTAGATAGTGGAAATTTCATAATAGTCATCAGATTTATCCCAAGACAATAGTTCCAAGATTGGAATATAATTGTAATTCCTCTAGTGTCTATTTTTTATGATCTTATCCAAATAGAAGAAAAACTAGACTTTCTAAAAGTAGATAGAAAAGAAGGTTCATCTACAGTTTTGCACAATCAAACTAGTTTAGAATCAACAATTTTTAGTATACTTTTATTGAGAGAATCTAGATAAAGGAGGTATTATGCATGTTATGATGGTTCTCACTTCTAGTTTTAGATATGGCAGTTGGTAGAACTTCTAGATCAAAATCCATGTTTCAAACACTGATAATTAGGGGAAATGTGCATGGCACAATTATTTTCTTTTCTATTCAAGTTTAGTACATTACCTAGTCATTCTCAGAAATTATGTGCCTTATTCTATTTATAGGTTGTTATCATAATTTTTTAGTGGTTTTCATACAATCCTAACTTCAACATTTTCAAGTGGCTTCCACATAAGCCTATAGCTTATTTTTAGATTAGCTTTCATACAAGCCTAATCACCACTATTTCTGAGTTGGCCAAGAGTGGCCTATTTTTAAGCACACATTCAGTTATACATGCCACATTGTTATATTAAAGATCATTCATGGGATTTAGGAGGCATCTCATATGACACATATTTTATACCAATATCAGTTCATAGCTTCACTTCATTGGGAAATGATGGAGCTAAAGGATTAGCTAGCATTTGTATTCTTGAGCCACCTATTTAGAGGGATTGGAAACATAGTCCAAATATTTATTGGCACACACATGATCACATATCTTCACTTAGTGGGTGATGATGGAGCCAAAGAGTTAGCCTTTACATTCTTGAGCCACTCTCAGGGAATTGAGTACTCAGCTCCATTCATGATATTACTCTTAGTAAATCACCATCCATAATTAATCAACACTAAAATAGGTTTTATATTGGTCCATGTACTTGGTGAGGTGTATTCATTCCTTTCTCTTCCTCTCTCTCTTACCTAGATTTTACATTCTTATTTTAGATATAATGTATCTAGTAAGAACTAATCTACTCTTTGTTTTCTCTTTCAAATTTACACTTCACAACATGCTCTCTCTATGCACACCCAAAATCATAAAACTTCATGGAATTCACCCTTGTAAGTAAGTTTAGGTACACTTTCTATTTTTCCTTTATCTTGGTATTTCACTTTGCTACATTACTAGAATAAAGGGGGGAAATATAGTCATATAAAATATGAAAATTGGTAAATTGAGTGTGACTAATGAAACCCAACCCATTAGTCACTCTTTCTTTATCTCATGACCCTCATAGGCTTTTTTTCACTAATTTCTAATCATCTATAGCCTTGCAGACTTGATCTTAACTTAGCTAGAGTTCTTTGTCCATGACAAATCTATCCCCCATGTCCTACTAGCTTAAGACTATATCTCCTAATTTGTACTATAGCATTGGTCCCTCTAGTGTGTGCTTTAAATTCTCTTATCCAAGTGCATTTTTACCTTTAATAGTCAGTTCCTTATCATTTTTATCCCTCTTCTTGTCAGCCTAATATGAGCCCATTCAACCCATGACCAATAGATCACTATAAAATCCCATTCAAAGTTCATTTACTTAGTATTTACAAATATCACAAAGCAAGCAAGAATACAAGAAAGAATACTAATGCAATCTTCTCTATTATCTACATACAACCATCCAATACTATTACAAGTTTATTCAAATCTATACACCAGTCCTTAGCCACCTCAAGCACACATAGGTTTAACATTTACATCTTCATACACACAATTACATAAAGCACATCAAGTGGGATAACTACATATGGTTTGATCCTTATTTATAGTATTATTATGTAGATAACATTCCCACACAAGGGATATGGATCCACATTCAGTGCATCTTACACATAGTAACCCCCCCTCTTTCCCAAAAGTTTGTCAAAGCATAATGAAGTATAGGGTTTTAAGACTAAATCATCTCCATGAGGAATTATACATACATCCTATAGTCAAAATTTCATAGGTAGGTTCACATGGACACAATGAATAAAACCTAGAAAAATCAAATCTCTTGGATAATATTAGTAGAAAAGGACTATAATGTCAGACCCTAGGGTGTCTTATTTTGACACTCTTATCAAATCATCAAACAAAGTTTAGATCCTAATTTGTGATAGTTTCCTAGTCCTACATAGTGAAATTTAGACCCTACAATATTCATCTTTGTCAGTTTTCAGCTAAGTCTTATTTTCTTTACATTATTACTATTTTTAGAAAGGTTCAAATTATATTAAATTTATTAAAAGTTAGTAATTTAATTATTTCATATTTATTTATTGATTTCCTATTCTAAACCATTAACTAAATTAGGAATAATACACCAATATTCCCAAAAACTATTAAATCAAATGACATTTCCACATACACCATAATAAAATGCAATTATTTAACAAAGGAATATTACTATTGCATAAATGGTGTGATGTATGATACATGATTTAGGCTTGATAAATATATTATGGTTATAAGGTGTCAAAATTATCATGTATCTACTCAATAGAATACCCATTGTTTCTCTTGATGGAGTAACTCCACATGAATCCTCATTAAGTAAAAATCCATCTATAACACATCTTCAATTTTTTGGATGCCAAACAAGTATGAAAATTTCCAAAGTAGAAATAACTAAACTCAATATGAAATCTAAAAATTATGTGTTCTTAGGGTAGAATGAAGAATCACTTGCCTATAGACTCATGGATAGAAAACTAGACAAATCTAAACTAGCAAGGATGTTGAGTTCTTTGAAAAGAAGTAAAAGGTCCTTCTACAACCTCACCTAATAAAAAAATTAGCATGATAGAAAATAGAGAAGATGTTAATCTCCAAAAATAATATAGTAATGTTGATGATAATGATAGTGCAACTCTATACCACCCATAGACACTACTCAATTTATGCCTAAATGGTATATAAATACACTCAAAGATTCAAAATTAGATGGTATTCCAAACATATCCACCACTAGACCAAGGTCTAATAGTATGTCTCAAGGAGAGGTTAATTTAGGATTAATGAGTATGGTTGTTAAATCTATTGAGTCCTATATAGTTCAATAATACCTATAGTTGAAACCTAGGAAAGATGTAATGGATGCATAATATAATTCATTGATGAAGAATAAAACATCACAGCTTATAGATCTTCTGCCAGGTTAGAATCCAATCAAATACAAATGTATCTTCAAGATGAAGTAAAAATTATATGGAAGTCTCAAAAAGCACAAGGCAAGACTAATTGTTAAGGGGTATGTTTAAAAAGAAGGCATTGACTATGAGGAGACATTTTTTCTCATGGAAAAGATCAAAATTATCAAGAAGATTTTTTCTCTAGTTTCCCAATTTAGCTAGAAAATCTATAAAATATATGTGAAAAGTGCATTCCTTAGTGGAGACTTATAGAAAGAAGTATACATGACTCAATCAGAAGGTTTTGTCAAATTAGTTAAAAAAGATAAATTTTTTCAACTTGTAAAATCATTGTATGGTCTTAAATAGGCTCCCACAACATGGTATATCAAGATTGATGAGAATCTCTTGAAACATGGATTAAAAAGGATTCCATATGATTCTGATATCTACCTCAAATAACAAGGGGAGGAGATAGTAATTATCATTGTATATGTTGATGATCTAGTCATGACTGATAGTTCAGTGAAGATGGTTGAATCAATAAATAAATATCTAAATAGATCATTAGACATGATATATCTTAAGTTTATATATTATTATCATGGTTTAGAAGTTTGGCAAAGATCAATTCAGATTTTTAATCTCATCTCAACTTTATACCAAGACAATGCTTGATAAATTTCACATGATGTACAACAAACCAATTTCGACACCTATGGAGACAAAAATTTAATTGTCTCGATAAGATCCATCACCATAGGTAAATGCAACTCTATATTGGTAGTTGATGAATAGTCTTATTTACCTAACATATACTAGGCTAGATATCAACTATGCTATCAATTATCTCTTAAGGTTCATAGAAGAGCCCATGGTCAATCACTAGAAAGAAACAAAATGAGTATTAAGGTGCATCATAGGAACTATGGATTTTGGTCTAGAATACAAGAAGAATAGTAAATTATTCTTGATATTATAATTGGATTCAAATCATGTAGGGAACATTGATGATAGAAAATCTACTTTAGGAATTTTTTTTTTTGGGGATCTAGATCGATATCATGAGGGAGAGAATAAAAATTATGTTTTAAGGTCCTCCACAACATTATAATATCACATTTTAGGATGATCTATCTATGTAGTGATTTGCCTCAGATGTATACTTGAAGGATTTAGATTACTATAGATTCAATGAATAATTATTCATGTAGATAATGAAGGAATAGTGAATCTTGTTCACAATGTAGTATTTAATAAATTCACTAAGCACATTAAGGTGTAAGTTCATTTCATCTAAAAATATGTTTATAATAACATTTAACTCCAATATTTCTTGATAAATCAATGTGCTGATGTTTTCAATAAAGCACTTGCATAGGAAAAATGTGAGGCATTAAGAGAATTTCTATCTTATTTTCTTAAGACAATGATGAATTAATGGGGAAATATTAGGATGATTAATTTACCATAGTTAAATAAATGAGTAATTTTTTATTACTCGTAGTAAACTATAGTTTTTTTATATGTGAGTAAATTATTACTACATACCATAGTTAATCATAGGTAGGTTTATTTGGGTTAGTAAATTTATAAATATTTTAACCTTGGCATATTGTAAATCCCATGTAATATTTTGTATATTTTTTTTTGCATTGATATTTTTCTCCCAATTACGTAGGGACTATTAGAAACTTATTTTCATTTATAAATATGATTCTCTATAATTTATTTTTAGTTTGGACATAATTGATATTTTTATTCTTCAAAATCTCATATCATAGATTCTGAATGATCTCTAACCTTGTGAGGAGAAGACTATGCACTCTCACACATTTGAATAAGTTGTAAACACCTCTAAACTAAATAAAAAATGCAATAAATATTTTCCTAAGGCTTATATGAGTAATGACTAAATCTTTTTCCAAGTAGATGACCTACATCTCTTCATTGGTGTCATGATTAATGATGTTCAAGTGAGGAAAGTAATTTTAGATGAAGGTTCAAGAAATAATTTTACCTCCCTATCATTAATGGAATATTTATTTATTTACACAAAACATATTATTAAAATAAGACTTAATTTCCATGGATTCAATAAAAATTAATAAAAACCTCTTAGAGGCATTTGGCTTCCTCTTTTTATAGGACCCAAAATTATATGCATTAAAATCATGATTCTTGGTATTCCACCTTTTTAAAACTTAAATTTAGGCATCCCTTGGAATAACTATATGAGATTAGTCATATATTTTAGTATTCAACACCTAAAATTTATTCTTGAATGTATTTGATACAAACATGAATCTATTCCGAACCCATGAGATCCTAAACTATCAAATCCTAAGACATAATTTTTAATTTATACAACTAGCACTATTAATAGCTCTCCCTTACCTGAGCTCATCCAAATACATCCCAATTTTATTTTTACCCTTACTATTTATGATGATGATTATGAAACTAATCAACTTAAATTAATATACCACACAATGTTATTAACATCATATATGTCATAATGCCTCCATCTCTCTTATCAATATATAGATCTCTTGCTTTGATCAATGATGATTTTGATTAACCCCCACCCCTTTTAATAACAATAAATATTATTTTGAGGAATATATTTTTTAATTCAATGATAATGATGTTTATAAAGTTTATAAATAATCACAATTACTATCTCCTTAAGCCTTTAGTCAATATGGTGACTCTAATAAGGATAGTTCAAAGGATAATTTACATGACCTTTATTGAGCATGAATAATTTCCATGTCTTATAATGAATATTATATTATTTGTAAAGATTAAATGAGACATTTGTATTTACTTTATTATCAGCATACGCTCACTAAAATTCATGCATTTAACCAATATGTCCACCTATTCCACCTCTATTATGAGAATGATCCTCAATTTTATTCAAGTTTTTTTAATTATTGGTAAAATTAGGTTTTTTTAAGGGCCCCACAATTTTAAAACATAGATAAATATTAAAACTAAAATCCAATTGAAAATCCTCTTCCAATAAAAATCAACAAATGTTGTAAATATGATTTTAAGTAGATCTAAAGTAACTATATAACAAAATTAAGTCTTAAATTTTTCTATGTCCATTATAAACCATTTTAATTTTAGGATTTGAGTCATATTCAATCATCCGAACTTCTTACCTCAACCTTTCCTTTTATTACTGACAATAGTTTGATCTCCACTATCCTAAATTAGGTTATATGGGAATTGAAACATCAAATACATCGACTAATTTATAGTTATTCAATGAAACCATGGCCATCAAACCCTCACTTGAATCATGAGTTTAACTATTATTTTTCACAAAAAATTATACATTCAAAAAGGCTTCATATAACTTAAATATCGTCTCTTTATTGTAAATAAAAGACTCCCCATAAGGTTTGAAATCATTTTGGACTGAATTTGGAACTACTTCTAGCATTTTAGGTACTTCACTTACTATTTTTAATTCTAATTTTTCCTATAGTTTTTCAAGTACTTCAATTTCACTATCACTACACTGATATTCCTTCCACTAGGAGGCCATCTTATTACTCCTATCCATACCAGAATATGTGGCCAAATGTCTTGTTTTGAATCATTTATGGAAATATAATGGCAAATCCTCATAATCAAGAGGTTATTTATAATTTCTATTATAGTTTTTAAAAAAAATATACATAGGGATATCTATTGAAACATCTAAATTGACTATAATTCAATCAAATACAACATAATGCAGATAGTTTAGATTGTTGTCTAATAATAAAAAATCACCCAAGGAATCCCCTATATCTTTTACACCATAATCAATCCAAAAATGAAATTGAAGATGAGGCAATCCTACTCTAATTGGAATAATATTTTGGGCCTTAACAAGTGGGTCAAAGGATAGATGGCATGGATTAAACACTAGCATACCATGACCCCAAATTTGTAAGGACTTTTATAACATTGCATCCCTTTCTTTTAAAAGATTAAAAAATATATAAAAGAAACCTTTGGCACATGGTAAAATGTGTATAGTACCTTCCATCATAGGCTTACATTTCTTATTGATCCATTTTATTTAATTTACAAATAAAATGATCATTACATATAAGTCTATGTACCTTACACTAATCCACTATGGAATAATTCCATATTTTTGCTGCCAAAAATATCATATTTTGTTCCAAACCTTAGAAATGATCACTTTCATAAATCATTTCTAATTGCATCATCTAGATTGAATCATTTCAAGAAAAAATACACATTAATTACTACATAATTTGGGCTCAATTAGTTTATAAATAACGAATCAATTGTGTTGACATCATCCATGCTTTAAAAAATAAAATTTTATCAATATCTAGTATGCATTCATTGAAAAATAACTAATCAATTATAATGACATCAACTATGCTAAAACAAATAATCTTTGTTGCTTCGGTCATACCAAAATAGACTAGATAAATACTAATAATTATGACTACATTTTCCATACTCATGTATTATATAATAATTTAGTCATATCTTAATACATAAACTAACTTGATTCAGTTTTAAAAATATCAAATCAAATATACTACTTCATCACTATTGATGTAGTAAAAAGCAAAACATAAAATTATAACACCTTTTATTGGACTGAATCTATCAACACAAACCAAATAAATACTCATATATCCCTAGACACCATGTCTACTATTATGAGATAGATGCACATAAAATATGATATAAAATGTAATACTTAAGTCAATCTTGAGATTGATATCAAATATAATGATCAATTAACTAATTTACCTATTGATGAAACTATTTTATAGATTTTTCATGTTATGGAACCTCAAATTTTATTCTAAAATCATAATCTTGGACATTTATAACATAATCATCCTTACTTTTAAACCTTTATCACTAGTCTAGATCCAAAATATCTTATCTATATTACTTCCTACACCATATTAATTCCAAGATAGAAATTATATGTTAACTAAAGATACTAAGAAGTTTAACTTATGGATATTTGATGACCTTGGCCCTATCCTTATATCTTATCTTCTACATATTAAATAGTATGATGACATTAATTTTCTCCTTTACATGTTTAATAAATCATTTGGTTGGTCATATAAGGCCATGTCCAATATTGACCCTTTCATTATTTTTCATAATATCATTAATCATCTTAATGCAGCTGCCATCCATCAAAATAAATGAAAAACCACTAAATAAGTCTCTAAAATTTGTCACAAATAAATCAATAGGCTCATTTATGATATGTTTATTAATATTTTAGATTATTCATCATGTGTTTCTAATATATTTCCTATTTTTAAGAAATTAATAATTGTCATTTACATATAGATTGAATTTTGTAATCTTAACTTAACATGTCCTAAGGATAATTTCTCACTCCAATCAATTCCATTTTTTATTTTACAAATAAATATGAGATGTTTTCCATCATAAATTTTTTTTAGGGTATGATAAAACTCACGCCACCCATGAAGATTAGCACAATACCACATTCACTACAAATTGGGGCATGTATTGCTATGCTAAGATGTATTTTAACCTTTGAAATATTGGAGCAACCAACCAATGTTTCATGACTCATATATTTCATGATCTTGTCCAAAATATATTTAAAACCTATGTGGATTATATCCTTAAAAAGTAGAGTGTCATGCATATTTCCCTCATGATCTAGACATTATATTTAAGTGATTGATTAAGTACAATGTTAAACTTAACCCCAAATATTATGTTTCTAGTGTTACTTCAAGAAAAATATTAGGTTTTTTGGTCTCTAAGTGAGGGATTAACATGATTCATTGAAATATAAATTAATTATGTAAATGACTGGACCAAACACTATATATCAAATCCTTACTTGGGAAGATTGGGAAATTTTGACTATTTGTCCCAAATTATTATATAAACTAATTAGGTCAACTCCCTCCTCAATAAAGGTATCAACCTTGAGTGGAGTGACATATATGAAAACTCATTTGATATTATTCAAAAATCCTTACTCAAACCTCATACATTATACCACCATCTAATGAGTGCCCTCTTATATTATATACATTTTCTAACATTGTCTCCCTTGGGAAAATGATTGCAAAACAATATGAATCCCACAAAGAGCACGGAATTTACCAAATTGGACATCCATTGATTGATTATGAAACCCATGACACTAATATTGATTGTTAATATTTTTCTATCTAGTTTTTCAATAATTGTTTTGACATTAAATGATTTATTTTGTAACATATGTCATTATCCATTCAAACACACTTTGTTATTTATTGTTTGAGGCTTACTTTCATAGAGATATAATTTACAAGTGGATTAATTTATTAATGAAATTTTAACTTTATATCACTAATTAAAATTTACTCAATGGGATATTGATTATCAACCAACTTGTTATCCCACTGTTTCCTACCAAAATGCACATTAAGGATATCCTTCCATGAAATGCATTCTCTTCATCAAAGGTGTCAATCAAGCCATACCTCTAAAAGAATTATTTAATTATTTCATAAATATTCTTAAGGTTGAATCCCTTAAAGAAAGTAAAACTCAAATATCATAACCTAGAAGCATCAATCACATGAATCATAAATATAAATTTGAAGTCATAGTTAAATTTCATGAGGATACTTAGACACTCCACCTTGACATAGCCAAATTTTTACAAAGACACAGGGTAGGATGTGTCATTTACAATGTTTTTTACAATATATTTCCTCTATATTTTAAACATAACTTTATGATACCAATAACATAGTTGAATATGAAGATATTATTTTTGTATTTAAGAATTCATTGATTTATACCTTTCATATCTACATGATTTTGGTGACTCTTGTTGCCCCATATTTTTTCTAAGAATATAACTAAGTTCTATTATCTAATATTTTTTTATGGTGAAAAGGATACACAAATTTTAAGGTGTCCTAAATATAGGTATGATATATGAGACCGTAGGTTTTAAATATAGCTAGGAACCAATAATAGGGGTGTACGAGGATGAGGTCACACATATGTACCTAAAGACCCATGATCACTCAATATAATATTAAACAAGCCATGAAGATTAAAAAATGGTGGCACATTTATTTATATGGAATAATGAGTACCAAAATTTAGGAGGAGGTTATACAAGCCATGAAGTATTAAATAAAGATCTATAGGCTAGTATATCATAGCAACTCTTCTAGGAATAAAATTAATATAATAACTTTGGAGTGAATGTAGCACAGTGTTGTAGATATATGGATTTTTGGGTCAAAATTACTGAATTTGAAGTTTTTAAACACTAATATTTATAGTTTTTTTTCATTTTGTAAATAACATGTATTAATGAGTTGTAATTAACATAGTGGTGCTTGAATCCTGTAAATTCCTATCTTTCCTCATCATTACAGGGGAGTTAAGAGTTAGTATCATTATATTATCTAAATAGTGAGATAATTACTTAGATTAATATATTATTGGTGAATTTTTATGAACTCATATTAATACATTAGGGACCTAATGAGAATACGTATGATATTTATCAAAGTAATTATGTCTTTATGTTCTATATCCATAATGATTTCTTTACTATATTAGAATTTTTTTATGAATACGTTTTCACATGTTATAAAATTTAAGTGTTAGTTTGAAATATATTACAAGGGATGTTATATATATGTGATTTTCTATCCACACATATATAAACATACTTTTAGACTTCATCATTTAAGTAATTAGGGTATACTTATGACATGTTCATGTAGCCAACCTAAATATGAATTATAACTATATTTTCACCTAGGCTAAGTGTACAATTCATTATGTGATATGAAAATGTGAAATATTTAAGTCATTAGGTATGCGTGTGGCATAGAATTTATAATTTTCACAAAATCCAAAAACCATTTTCCATCAATTTATATAACATAGTTAACATGGTTTTAAGAGATGGTGAGGAGAGATGACCTCTCAAATTTCCTTGGAAAGTATTGATATGTGGTTTTAAGATATAGAGTGTGAAATTGTGAATAATTACTCTATCTTGGATAAAATACCTAAGTATGCATATAAGAATTTTTTTATGATGCCTTATATTAAATATTATTTTTTGACTTCTAAGGACATTTTCACACATATTTATCCACATATATTATGTGTAGGATTAACTTTATGATAAAAAAATACTTATGTATTAAATATTCTATTGAAAAATTTAAGGGAATTTATTCCATCTAGACTTGAGTCATTGATGTTTGGTGGAAAAGTATACCGAATAGCTACATGTTTTAATTTATAGTATCCACATATTCAAACCCACAGGTAAAAAATAATGTTTTGCATGAACTAATAAGAATATACATATTAATTTTTCCCCTTGAGATCAAGAAAATAGTTGTATATTATGTAATTAAATATATCCCAATGGAAATATAAGCTCCTTCATGTATGGGTTGTATCGATGGTAGAATAGGAGGGGTAGACATGGTCTACATGAGAATCTAGTGGAAGGTATTACTAGAAGAGAACATGGATATCCTAAATGCTCATAAACCCTAAAGGTGAAAATATGATGAAAAGTGGTAGAATGGTATAGCTTCATTTGACCCAAGGATGATAGACAAATATCCTAGATTCCCTAAGAACTAATATAAGATAGGGATAACATGTTGATAACTATCATGAAAATAAATTGAGATACTTATAGGAATAATATTTATGTGCCAAAGAGTGTGATGATAATATGGAGGACATTATTGAAGTAGCTTGGAGAACCATAGACATGCATAACTATGCAACAAGAGATGACATAACCACCCACATTCTTGTTGAAGCATCAGGGTGCATGCCCTTAAATCAAACAAGAATTGACAAAGTTAATCAAAAGCATTTGGCTCAATTAGTATAATTCCTAAGGAAAGAGGTGAATGGGATTATTATACATTAGATAATACCTTATATAAAAAATTATTTACAAATATCAAAATCATGTTGAGAATGCTAGCCATAAATACAAGTAATACAATAGGATCAATGATGGATGTTAGAGTTATAACACCTACCCAAAGCAATAATATGATTATGTTTTAACCTAACACTAGGGCTAGTGGAGTCATTCCCAGACAAAAATTAAATTTATCTAGTAAAATAGGAGACAACATGGGTGGTAGTCATAGAATGATTTCTCAAGCAACACCTAGTCCACCAATTACACCAATCAAATTAGTAGCACAACCATTTATTCAATAAGTCATATATGAAATTTCTTAGAGCTTGCCATAGTAATATGGAGTTGAAAATTACATAGAGCATGTACATAAGTATGAGATCATGTATAAATCAAAGTGTGTTATCCTGTTGAAATGAAACGTGGGTTAGTTTTCTACCACATTATTGGATCAAGTTCATAATTGGTATTGTAATTATGATCATAACAAGGCTATTTTAGGATAGTTAAAAGTAAAATTCTTAAAATAGTTTGATATTCCAAAATTTAAATAGTTGAGTATTTATAGTTTAAATAAAAATAATTCAAGATTTAGATGAAATCAATTATGCTTATAATTCAAGGTTAAAAACATTGATATCAAATATCTCATTTGAAATACATATAATGCAACATGCATAATGGTTCATTAGAGGAATAATACTACCCTTTAGGCATTCCTTGTCAATGAAGGCACTCACATACCCATGTGAGGTGTGATATGTAATTTTAAGATCTGAGGCAATTAGAAGCTTGGAAATTGGAATCAAGTAATTTATAAAGGCACAAATTTCTTCTATGGCCTCAAAATATCACTACCTATAATACACACACAACACATAATGGATTTTGGTCCATTGATTACAATGCAGGGGGGATAATAATAGTAATTTTTTACGCACAATGTTTAGGAACTCCCCTCATCCTTTTATATATTCTATGAAGGTCATGATGTTTTAAATTATCCCCTATTTAAAAGGGTAACATAGAAAAAAGTCTACTTATATTTCAAAATATCTGAATCATCCACCCAAAAAAATAAGGATTATTAGGTGATCAATGAGATCCATAAGGTGCATGAATAGGGACCAAAAAATATAATAATTCATAGTTCCAAATTGAACCAATGGAAATATTTTGGTCAATGCCCTTAACATGGAAGAGGTGATGGAAAATGTTCCAGATAATTTTATCCATGCACATCTTATATGTGTGCTTCCCTAGAACACTATCAAAGGGACTACGCAAAGTTTCCCACTTGTGGGTATCATCACGGTGAACAACACCTAAAAGAATGCCTAGAAATTTACATAAATATATTGCATAAGGATAATTCATAGAAGGGGGTATGGATCATTCACATCATGTTCTGAATGGAACAATATCCACCAAAGGATGAAACTTAGAAAACATAAGGATCAAAATTGAATATTATGACACATAGTGGTGCTACTACTTAGCCTTAAGTAACCACAACAATAATAAAAAAGGTTAAACTTGGGTATGAAACCTAGATGGAAGAGAAGGTGTAGTGTATATATCTCTTTAAAAACTACCCTAACGAGTTGAATTAGAAGTAGATATTTTAGGATGTCATTGATTTGATTAGCAACCTACATGGTGAACTTCACCATACTTGTGATTTTGAGACCAAGTTTAGGGAACAACTCAACCATAAGAATCAAAATGTAGAGATTTAAAATTACCTTTTGAATATCTCATCCATATTAAAATTAAAAGGAATGATATCATGATAAATAAATAGTTTTTGCATTGAGTAACATGATAACTAAAGTATCACACCACACATAGTAAGGGAGTATGAAGTCAAAATTGGACAACAAATTATCCTTAAAAAGTAATTTCTAATTTAAAAAACAATATATGGTTAGTCAGTGTGTGACATTCTCATTTATATGGCATTTTGTGTCAACATTATCATACAAAAATATTGGCCCAATATGGAAATACCTACATTGAGTCTGCACTTCATGTTTTGTTTGTGTAAAATAAAACCCTTAGATAACATTTGGAAATTTTTAACAATTTTTGTGTCAAAAAAATGGGCATGAAGTTTATTATAAACTTTGAAGTTATTTATTTAGTTCAGGATGATAGATATCCAACTCTACTTGTTTAACCTTAGTGCTAAGTAAATAATGTAGATGTTCTTAAAAAAACACTACATGAGTTTTGAGAATGAAGAATAATGCATAGGTATCCCTCTTAATAAAAACATTTTATACCTTATGTCAAAATTTAAAATACATATGATTAAGTAAACCATATCTACACCATCATTTTGAAAGGCATTGAGCACTCATATGCTAATATATAAGGCATTTTAAGTTTGGAGAATGCAAAATCTATTTATGATAAAACCAATGTCACATATGACAAAAGGGTGTGAGAATACTATGAATTAATGAGGTCAAAGTGTGGCACAATAAATTTATATTCCATACCAACTACAATTTAATAAAACCTTATGATCACTAAGAGAAAGGTTGGTTAGACTTAAGGGCCCAGGATATTAGTTTTTCATACCACTTATAGAATGAAATGGGTGTTTTAGCTCAACAAATGCAAACTTAATGAATTTTCATGATGTGTTGGATTTGAGAACATCATTACCCTTTTGAATGGTTTGTAATCTTGTATCTAAAATTAGAAATAAATACTAAGTGACTTGGTGTATACTATGAGGATCATAACCATGCATTAATTGGTTACACACATTCCCAACTTGCGAAAGTGGTTTGAGGTGAAAGAAGTTATTTTCAATTATTTAAAGTGTAAAAACATAAATCAAGGTATAAATATTTATAGTGTAAATTAATATTTTAAATAGCATCTATGTGGTTTTGAAGATGTATGAATGTACAATGTTTATCAACTTATAATTTGTCTATGAGTTCATACCCTTTATGAAATATGAATACCTAGGCCTATTCTTAGTACATTATTTATGAAATATGAAAGGAAAAAAATTTGGGAGGAACTAAAAGCTACCTTTTTCCATAGTTTATTTTTTCTTAATCAAACTCAATTCTTAATAGACCTATGCAATGGATGCACCACACCATTATGGAGGATGAAGCTATGATGAAAGAAAATGTAAACAAATTATATATTGAAAAGGGTATCATGTTTCCTAAGATTTTTGAAAAATGCATTTTAAATATTGATGTCAGGGATGAATATGAGGAGTTTTGGTTGAATTATAATTGGTGTTACAAGTGTGTTAAAGAATAGGTGGTGCACAATGTTGATGAACTACTAGCCTATGATGTTGAAAATCACATGAAAGTACAATATTCCTATGAGAAACTATAATTATTTTATCTGTAAGGATATAAATACAAGTATTATTGGAATCCCCTTAAAAAATAAATCCAAATATTAAAATTGAAGATGGAAAAATATCAAAAATGTGGTTGATTATTAATTTGATGAATAATTAGAAAGAATCATTGAGTTATTGGAAGAGTATCAATAAATATTTCCATGTAGTTACAATGAGATGAAAGTATACATCCCTTTTTAATAAAAATTAAAATAAATATCATCTATGGCACAATATTTGTGAAGAAGATACCATACATGATGAATCCTAAGCTATCTAAAAAAATTAAGGAATTAATTGACAACACACTAGTTATTTCATCATCTACCCAGTTGAATAAACTAAAGTGTTAAGCCCCATGGTAATAAACATGAAAAAATATGTATGTATTAATAAATCAATTAAAATTTTGTTAATCAATGTTTATTATGTCACTAAACTATTTTCATTTCCATTAATTTAATAAATCTTGGAAGGAGTGGTAGGTTGTGAAATACACACTTTCATTGATGGGATTTATGTATATCATCAACATTAGATTGAGGAAGAGGACAAACCAAAGAGAACAAAGGTTTATTTGGATACAATTTTATTCATTTTTGGTTAAATAATGTGATAAACATGTTCTTTCATGTCAATATGGCCATAATCAAATACTTCAGTCATTATCCTCCAAGTATACCTTGCTGATTATAGGGTATATGGTTTGGTGAAAGATCACTAGATAAACTTGTGCTTGATTTTTTAGTGATGTCAACAAATTCATATTGAGGAAGTATATATTTTTCATGTATTTTGAAACTATAAGTAGTCACATAATTTGAGTATTCAATTTTTATAGATCTATCCAAGATATTTTTTATTAAATAGTTAGATGTGCCAACCATACAAAAAGGTGTGTATGAACTTCTAAGTCATACAGGTTACTATCGTAAGTTCTTTAAGAACTATGTGAATTTATTCATGCCACTAGAAGAATTGATCTAAAAGGATGGAATATTCATTTGGATGAAAAGACAACAACAATAGTTTGACACCCTAAAGGATAAAATTGTAAGTGTGTCAATCCTATAATTTTTAACTAGGATACCCCATTTCATGTCCATGTCGATGTATCAAGAATTGTTATCAATGACATTAACACAATTAGGGGATCATAGGGTTCATCATTATATTTATTTTTATAGTCATAAGCTTAACCCATCTAAACATAACTACTAAAAAATGAGCATGAAATATTCATAATGATCTACATGATTCATAAGTTTTTTCTGTATCTACTTTTAGATATCTAAACCTAGTCATAGGTACTTGACAAATGATAATTATTAAAACATGATAAAATACATTAATTATTCCCAAATAAAAGACTCTTATTTTTCATTTCTCTAATCCATTTATCTATATGTGGGTTTAACACTCGTTTAACCTTTATTATTATAAAGAACTTTCCAATTCAAATGATCAAATCACTTTATACTACCATGTTTTCATTTCCAATTCAAGATAGTTGTCCTTGATTCTTGGGGATAGGTCTATGCTAGGTGGGTAGGTCCACTTCCATAGACTTATCCACATAGATAAAGCTCATCCCATAATAAATAAAAATTAGTTTCCAAATGTTTAAATATCTATTTGGGTCTTCTTACACATTTAATAAGGTTGGCTAAAGGAAAATATCAAATGGTTTCACTATATAATCAAATCAAAACCTCATTTCCAAGATGCTTGGTTACTACCTTGGAAATATATATTGATCACTTACATAAAATTTCACACTAATAAAATCTACCATATTCTAGACAAATTCAAAATCATCGACAAAGAGAATCCATGAGATGAGTATAAATAATCTTAAATTAATTCAAGAGTTATCAAGTATCAAATACATAGTGTTAGTTGCATATATATAGTCAAAGAGAAGAATTTCATAATCACTCTATGTGGGATAACTATGTATGGATTTACTTCCTTCTTTGAATTATATAGATATGTAGCTAGTGTTCAATATCAAGTGGGTGATTGAGTTCAAATCATCCAATTAAACATTCTTCCTCTCTTTCTAGGTTTATATCTCTCATAAATACCCCTAGGGTTTATAAATAAAAGAGGATAAAAAAATATTCACATAATAATATCAAAATTGTAACATCTAATCCCACTCAAAAGATACACAAGCAGAGGGGAGATTATTTATAGTCTTCTCATAGTCAATGCAAATAAGTCCATCATCAATGCATATGGTTGACCATTATTATCTAGAATCGTAGTCTTTTCAAAGAATTTTCACAAATTTTGTTCTTAGCCATGTCTTTTCATTGTTCTAATTTCTCTATTTTTCATTGTTAGATATTAGTCACAGTCAACTTTTACAAGTCCCCAGTCAACAGACATGAATAGCTTACATTATTCTCAATAGAGTATGAAGTTGTCCAAAATCATATTTAGGTCTAAATTCATATTTATATTTGTTTCCAAATTCTAAATAGTCACAAACCTATATTATATTAATTTCCATTATAGTATATTCAATATACTCAATCATGAAATAATCTAACCTAAAAAATCATTCCTAGTGTTTTTTAAAAATATCATATTTCCATATTTATCATTTACAAATCAGAATTATTAATGACTGAATATATTTAGAATTATTATCTTTCTCAAGTTTTACACCTATTATAAAACATATTAATTATTAAATATAACATATGGTAAAATGTTTCTTGCCAAATAGTTCATGGTTTTCACAAGCCCTAAAGTAGTCATTTATCTTGTGAGAAATCATGTTTTATATGGAATAAATTTGAGGTGGATTATGCTATTTTAAGTTTTTCAATTATTAGTTGTAACAAATATTGAAAAAAAAATTGGACTTAAATGTTGGTATTAAATATAGCTATAAAATCATATAGTATAGTTGATGGAAACATGTGAATCATATTATTTTATCTTTTATATCTAATTTTGTATGTATTCAGAATTATAAATCATGTCAAAGGCCTTTATAATGTGAAGAGTCTTTTGTATCTTTGTGGAAAAAGTCCAAAATATGGAGTGACAATGTTTTGTAAAATCTCTATAAATAGGGCTCAATTTTATTGTAAAAGAGTTCCAGTGTGAGACATTAATATAAATCTATGAAATGGTTTCCCTTATAATATATTTTATTGTTTTCTTTGTATAGTTAATTCTCTATTTGTTTACATATAATAATGATGTATATTATACTAAATGTTCTATAATTATGAAATATCTATTATATGAATAAATGTTTCAACTTTAATTAATGAATATCTTGGTTCAATCTGAGTTGTTGTTTATTGTATATTTTGTCATAATTCAAATAATAATCCCTATAATAACATGTTTTGATGGGTTTTATAATAACCTCTACTAACAAAGGTATGGTGTGTATTTTTAAAATATGATGTGATAACTACCAAGATAGACAGATTTGGAGAGATGGACCGATGAATACATTTTCAATTTCACAGAGGAAGAAGCAATAAGAATACAAAGTTATGTGCTATAAGTTATTCATAAGCACATTTATGGTGAAATATATGAGATTTTTTGGTGTGAATTATTTGAATTATTGAATATGTGGTTGTCAAGATTGGAAGACTATTATTTTCATCCAATAAGGACATAATTTCCATCTTGGATAGAAGAAATATTATAAAACCTATGAAGATTAGACATCAAATGGACTCATGTGATAGATCACTGAACAATACTACCCTCAATAGGTCTATTACAAAATTTACTCTATAATAATATCTATCTTTTGAAGCTATGAAAGTCTTATTTGTGAGAGGCATCCAAGAAAATTTTATCCAATAATTACATACTCTTATCAAGAAGTTGGTTATTAAAAAGACCATGGAACCTACCCCTACAAATATGGAGTATTTACTTTAGTAATTATGGATATGCATGTTATGTAGGATTGAATAATGAATAAATGATAAGAATAAATTGAACTTGAACCCAAAATATAGAAGACATAGAGAATAGAGTATATAAAATTATGGGATCGGAAAGAGAGTTGAAATAAAAATAGGTGGAATAAATAAGATAACCCAAAGGTAACTATGAATAAGAGTAGGAGTAAAATAGAGGATGCAAAAGAGAGGGGATGACATAGAGAGGATACACAAGTTTTACAAATTGGAAGGCCCTGAGAAATAATATGATAGAGATTGTGATAGAGAGGATATAGAATAAAGTGAGGGGGAAGAGGAAAGTATATTAGCAGTAGATTAGTATATGATAATGGTAGATCATATTTATAATAAGAATATTTTTTTACTTATGTAAAGAATAATATCTATAGGAATTTATGAAAAATCATAGGAAAATTACAGGTTTAAGATTATAGATAGAAGAATTTAAAGAAATAGATCATTCATCTTGTAAGTATGTACCCCTTTAGCCCATTTTAAATACAAAATATAAAAAACAATGTTATGAGGTTGGGATAGGAGGATTTTTTAAAATCATTTATAGATAAATTTGGTAAACTAATCACAAAAAATAAGAAAATTAAAGACAATAAGAAGTTATAAGTGGTTGGATTATATTTCACCACTAGTTTTAAGACAACCATAAAGAGTAGTTCAAAAAAACTGGTAGTATCATTTAAAAGTATTCCAATAATGGCATTCAATGCATTAATTTTTATTTATTTGACACCATATGATGGGTCTTATAACCCTATAAAATTTTTGTTACCTTGTGATATGAAATGGAAGGTTAAGGGAGTGACTGTTGAGGATGTGAAAAAGTATGAGCTCATGGGCTTTAACATACCTAACTTTGAAATTCATTTACAAATTTGATGTTAGTTTATTAATTATCAAATAGGTTAATGACCAATTAATTACATATTTTAAAATGAAACATTGTTCATGCCAAGCTATTGAGGATCTTAAAGAGATTTGATAGTGACATGAATAATGCGAATGGCTATGATCACATATTCTCATATGCAATGAACAAATTTAATATTATTTTTGGAAGATAAAGATAAGGCTAGATGGTTTGTGTAAAGAGTATGCTCAAGGATTAGGTTTTCAATTGCATAGTCATAATTATTTACTAAGGTTGATGTACAAGCAAATAGACTAAAGGGTAAAACCAATTGAGGATTATGAAGATGATCCATCAATTGGCTCTAAAATTGAGATGAAAATAAATGTTTTTATTAGGAAGATGGATGAGATTCATGAAATAGATAAACCCAATTAGGACTTATGGTGTATGGAGTGTGGTAAATAAGTTAAACATAGGAATGGTTGTCCTAAAATCAAAATAAAGTTCTATGACATGTAAAGTAGTAAGAGATCTGACATTAATATGTCACCTATTACAGTAGTACATTAAAAAACCATAAATCATAAATTTCAATTTTTTAAGTTAAAAAATCAAGACAAGAATTTTTTTTGTGCTCTATAGGAACTAAAAAAAGACATAACTAAGAATGTCTTCATAGTTGAATCCTAGTAGATACATGTAAAGTAGGGAATCCCAGGCCTAAGGGTAGTAATGTCTAGTATTAAAATAAATTTCTTGGGGAAGGTCTAAAATTTGAAAAAATGGGTTTTGGTAGGGTTTGATTTGGCTATAATAATTTATATTTTACTTGGATGATAGTGGCAACTATGTGGTAAAAGGTTTGACATCCCAAGGGATAAGATAAGAGACCAAGGGAAATTCACTGAATGGGATAAATAAAGATAACTTACAAATTGACTCAAGTAATGTAGGTGGAATGGAGTAGATCAACATAGGTATGGGAGCATTCTAGGATAATAAACCATCATTTTCATTACTTATATACAAGAAATAGAGCTTCCTTATTAGTGATGGCATCTATTATGGATGAAGAGGCCTATAACTAATTATGTAATAAATGTTCTGATCAAATAAGGTAGGAAAACCCTATAATGGCATAGTAGGTGGTTGTGATAGCAATAATAGAGACTTTGGGATTTTTAAATTTCTTTGGACACCATGGATTATTCAAAAATAAAAACCTAGTAATACACAAACTAGTAGTGTTGAAAAATGGAGGAAAAGTGTTTGAGATAATGTCTAAATAGGTTATAGGTTAAGTGTTTGACAAAATGCCTAAAAGGATTACTAGGGAAGAGATTGATTATCAACAAGGTGTAAAGGAGGATAATCCAAGGTTCCAAATCCTGGTTAAATCTCTTTTAGGAAAACAATTTTCACATGGCTGAAAGAGACAAATTCTATGAAGGCTTTAAAACTAATCTTGAAGGCTTCTTTAGGTATCCCTAAGGCATCTCAATGTCTAGTGTAATAGGGAAAATAATTGTAGGAACATCTCACATTGTCCTTTTATCATCTAGGAAAATATTCACTCATATTTATGACTTCAAGAATATGGGGACGGATGGAAGGATTAAATCAAGCTTCTCCTTCTAAACCTATCACTTTCAAAGAAGTAGTCAAAAATAATGCCTTCAAACCAATCTATGTAAAGTGTCCTCTACCACCTCAATATTATATTATTGAACAAGAAAAGGAGATCCCTTATGTGGATATTGTAAATGAGGAAGTGGATGATTATTTTTAGACTTTAATTAAGGACATAGTTATTTTTAGATTCAATGTCTTGTGGCCTTTATTGACTACTTTGTATCAGTGGATCTATGAGACTTGGTCAAAGAAATGTGAGATTTATTTATGCTCTAAGGTTACCTTTTTTGTTCATTTTTTTGAATAAGAGGATTATAAAAAATGTCTCTAAAAAGGACCTTGGTTTTGGGGTAATGTAGGTCTATTTATAACTCCTTGGTTTATAGAGTTAGAGCCAAAACTCTCTCAGTAACAAATATTCTAGTGTGGGTTTGGATTCTGAACCTTCCCTTGAACTTATGGCATACCCATAAGGATAAGTAATTCTTTGGGGTATTTATTAAAATTTGATAATGAAATAATAGATATAGGACTATGCACCTTTGATATAATTTTTGTTAAAATTGATTTGAGCAAAGGGGTTTCAGAGATAATCATTTTAAAATATGGAAAAATTCTTCATGCTCAAATTTTATATTATGAAAAAAAAACATTTACATGTTATAACTACAAATTACCTAGTCATCTTCATTATTCTTGTCCCCAAAGGTGATTTAAAGTAGGGAAGAAAAGAGGGTGAAGACAACAACAACAAAATGGAGTGCTCTAGATCTGAAAATAGTCACTGAAGATTGTTTTGAAGATTCAAAAATTTAGGAAAATATATAATTAAGAGGTATAAATAAAGAATAACAAGTGGTATCTTCTAAAGAGGTTGATTCAATAGTGGGGGCAAGAGGAAAAACCCAAAATATTCCCTTAAATAAGATGGTAGGGTGAGTAAAGAGAGGACATGAATTTGAAAATTCAGATTTGGACAAAGAGTTTCTTTGAAACATAACATCAAAAATTTAGAATCATGATAAAAACATGGTTGTGATGAACTCCAAATAAGGAATTTGGTAGGATATAAGAAAGAAAAAAAGAAAAAAAGGCAAGATGATCAATCTCTTAGACTACTTTCTCACTCATTGATGGCCTATTACCATGGTAAAATTTTGTATGGTTGAAAGATCTATTGTTTAATTTGCTTATGGCTTATGAGCCACTTAGTGCCTTTGGTTCTTGCTTGGCTATAGTGGTTTAGCTTGGCCCTTTATGTAATATCTTATTATTGTTTCATGTTATATGTGGTTGTTTCTTATAATACTTTTATTTGAATGGGGGCCTTAAATAACTCTATATTTATATATAAAAAAATTCTTGGGTGTATGCCTTCATCATCCCATGGTTTGGCTAAATGGGCACCAATAAAATTAGGCTTCATTATCTCCTCAAGGATAATATGACATATACGATTCTCAACATTAGTATCAAGGGGGATTTTATGGGAAATAATCACAAGGTTAGGGTTTAAAAAATATATGATATAAAAGGTGTACTAGGGTGGATACCATATAAGTCACAATAATGATAACATGTAAGCTCATTAGCTAATTTAGTGTTATTTGTGTGATGAATATAATAACTTCACATGAGACTACCTGATTAATAATTAAAGGTAGATTTACCATATCTATTTTAGAGTTTCAAGACAACACCATACTAAATATTATCTAGTATAGGAGAATAGACAAAATAGAAACCTGTGTAGAATGTAAAAATCATAAATTCACATCCTAATGAAAATGCATTCATACAATCAATTAGAAGGAAAAAACATGTAGTGTAAGTATTACCTCCTTTATAAATTCCATAGGATAAAATAATACAAAAGGTTTCACTAGATAATTATCCCAACCCCACAAGGGAAAAAGGATTGTTGTACTAACAAGCCCAAGTTATTTAGAACATACAATAATATCTTGTGCTTGATAGTGATCTGACATCTATCGATGCATAAATGTATGGGAAAATTGTCTACATAATGAGGAAAGAGGGATTATTAATTACCTTGACTACATATTAAGATCCTAATAACTATAAAAAATAAATATATCTTGTATAATACTAAAAATATCTTGCATAACTTTTTGGAGTGCACATAATGAGGTTAATAACATATTGACAAGGTTTTTTGGTACATAAAATCTTATAAGCCTTAAGGTGTTTATTCTTGCATGGATATTGATCTATAACAATATTTAGTACTTAATGTTATTATTTTATTTTGGAATCATTGTGAATATGATTCGTTAGTCTACCTGGGAAGCTATTAGACAACCAACACTCAACTATATCTTGATCACACAAAGGATCATAAAATATGGTAGGGTAGAGCCTATTGGTTGAATGGAAGATGTATAAATAAAAGTGGTTGAACTAATCTTATGAGAATACACTTATTTAAGTGACATGAATAATTATGAAATACACTATATTACATTAATTGGTAATAGGTAGGCCTATGATGGTCACATCAACACTAACATAGTGTGCTTTTAGCTACAAGTGCATCAAGGGGATAAATCATTATAACCCTGAATAAAGTAGATCAAAATCCATACATCATACCTAAATATTCATATTTACCATATACATATGGGGATAATAGATAGTTCAATGTGAGTACATATTCTAATCCTAATTCCCTATGATCAATAGAATAATTTTTTCAACCATGAATGCAGCATCAATAATAGTTGTAAATCTTTGAATAATTTATTTATAGACTAGTGCTCACAAAGGTAACAATTTTTTAGTTTAAAATGTATGAGTGTAGGTCACATGCTATGTGATCCCCAACTAGGTCTAAAGTGAATTTTGTGTAAAAATTTGATGTCATAGATATGGACTACACTAAACAAGATATTTTACCCTATAAGATTACATTCTCATATAGTGGTGACTCAAATACATATATGCTAAAATTTTTAAGGGTATATCATGAGGTACGCCCAATGTGCATGGTATTTTCCATAAAACATCAAATGATAAAATACATTACAATTAATGATTTGAATCAATTTATTTTAAGGTTTGAACATCATGTGCTAAACATAGGTCAAAGGGTCAGTACACTCAATTATGCACTAAAAATAATTGTTGTGAATTGGTGGGTAGTCCATAAGATAAACCATTTACCATATAATGAGGCTTTTGAACTATTATGTGCTTGATTCTAAACACAAGCTAATATCTAGGAATAATGGTCCTTTTTATAGCAAAGATAGTGCCCAAAAAATCATGTACATAATTTTGTGTATGTATGGATTATTTGGGGTTTATAACCTAAATATTAAATGCATGCATTTATATATACTCTCTTGTCACTTATAATAACTTGGTATATACATCAGAAAAATCCTTTACAAAATGGATTAAGTGCAAAATGCTTTACAAAATTTGAAAATATTTCTATGTTATTGGTGAGAAGAAGACTTAAGTAATGCAACTAACTCATCTTCATAGAAATAATAAGCTTTATCTTTTAATTTAACTATCCAAAATTATAAGTAAAATAAATAAAAGGTGTCAGTTTCATCAAACTTGGCAATAGGATCATAGATGGTGAAGAAGTGGTAGAGTCCCTTGATAGTGATAAGGAGTTCGATTTGAATGGATTATTTGAACTAGAGTGAGAAGAGTAGGAGATTAAATACATAGTCACAAATCAAAATTAATATCAACATTTGTGAGATATCAATATCCAAGAATAGGAAAGACACAAAATAGTGAAAAAACCAAGAGCCCTTAAATAAGCTAGTAGGAAATATTGGGATAGAACCACCATTAAAACTTGTGACTTTGGGTGATTACTAGACACATATTGAGGATTTATAAGCATTAAAATTATTATGATATTATCAATATATATTTCCAATGAAATTCATAGAAATAAAAGAGATAGACCATTATTTAGGTGAAATGCAAATAAAATTAAAGGAGTTTCCATAGATTATAAAAAAATAACCATATAGGTTAAAACCCAATACTAGGATGAAATTATAGGCTAAACTAGATACATGCAAGATATATGAATCATGTATCTAGTAGAAAATGAATATTGGGTTAGTCTAATGTTAGTACAACCTAATAATTTTGGGAAATTTTGAGTGTGTGGGGAGTGCCATGTGCTAAATAATTCATGTATAAGTTATCCTTTTCCAATTACATTTATAAATGAAGTATTAGAGTCAATCACAATAAATTAAGTGTACTCTTTCACCAATGGGTTTAGTCAAATTCCAATTGTAGTAGAAGATCAAGATAAGACACCATTTACAACCAAATGGAGATATTTTAACTATAAGGTCAGGTCATTTTATATGAGGAATATATATCTATGTTCTATAAAGTGGTGGTTATTACCTTTAATTGTTTTCATTTCATGACTTTCTTGAATTTTGTCTAGATGATTGGATTGTTTTTCCTTGTTTAAGGAACACTTGCCCAGTTTGTAACTTACGTTGGAATAATTCCAAGCTCTACGCATTACACTAAACTTGAAAAAGTGTTTTTTATTAATGTTATTTAGTTTCTTATTGGGAAACATAGTATGTAGGGATGATATCTTAGTGGACTAAGTCAAAATTATAGTAATTATGGGTATTCTACCCCCTACAAGTTATACATAGGTGTGATCATTTTTGTGGCATATAATATATTACAAGAAATTCATAAATGGCTATGAATCCATATTTTTCCCAATAGAGAATTTAGTTCATGAAAATATAAGTTTCAAGTGGAAAAATGAGTGCTAAGTAGCTTTTATGGATATAAATCAATGATTGGTCACAACACCAATTTTGGCTTGTCATGACTCGATAAAACATTTTCCTATGCATGTAGATTCTTTAATAAATATATTAGGATTTGTTCTCTCATAGGTATGAGATGGAATATTATACCATCTAATTCACTTTGTAAGTCATAAAATATCAACCAAAAATAAAAAAATACTATGATAGAATGAGAAGCTTTGGCATGGTGTTTCCATACAAAAATCTTATACATTATCTTATTACAATGTCATTTGAATTCTTCCTTGATCATTAGTCTCTATGATACTTAATAAATAATCATATGTTGGGAGGAAGGATTTATCATGAGTTAAGGTTATTCTAATATGTTTTTTTTTAGGATCAATGTGAATCTAGGAATGGAAAATGTGGGCCTAGACCATCTGAGTTGAATAAGCAATGTAGGATAACTAAAATAAATAAAAATTGAACCAATAAATGCACATTTGTTTCATGTCTTTTTGATTCATAATAACATGGAAGACATCACACCTTTTTGGAATATGGGATATATATAATGAATTATGTAGAAATAAATGAAAAATAGCTAATTAGTAGAGTCATTCCATTGAACATTATTAAGACATTTATATATAATATGGGGAAAGATGATATATTATGCATAGTAGATTTAGAGCACAAGTGACCAAAAATTCTTAAGAAGACACATCAATGAAACATAGGAGGTCACTTCACAAAATAATTCACTACTAATAATATCTTAGAAAGGGTTTATGGTGGCCTACTTTGTTTCAAGATGCACATTGAGTTTTGAAACACTATGATGTCTACCAAAAATGGGAAAGCCTAATTAGAGAGAGGAAATGCTATTGAACCCTATGCTTTTGGAGTGTCTATTTGATCAATGGGGAATATACTTTGCTTGGAAAATAAATTCATGTAGTAAGTGTAGTAATGTAAGATACATCATCACTGTAATCAACTACTTCATAAAATTGGTGGAATCCATTATGACCTTAAGTTGTAGTGATAAGGACAAAACCAATTTCCTATATAAAAATATCAGAACCAAATTTTGTTGTCTGATCAAACTTTTCAATGATAAAGGTGGCATTTCTTAAATAGCACCATCAAGAATATCACTAAATAATTAATGATATTTCACCATAAAAGCATATATTGTCATCTAAAAGTGTGTATAAAAGTGGAGGCATCAAACAAAGTCCTTGAAAATATTCTCACCAAAATATAAAACATCTAAAGATATGAATGGGAGGATTAGAGTCATACAATCCTATTGGTGTATAAGACAAAATAAAAACATGCAACAAGTTTCACACCATTTCATATCATCTATGGATTTGAAGAATTAATGCCTATGGAATACATAGTTCATAGTCTATGTATTAAAATTATCATGATATTATGGGATCAATATTATTTATAGGCAAAATTAAGGGATTTAACCAAAATTTAAGAAAACATGATCATAACTTGCAATCTAAATAATTATATCCATAATAAGTGGTCTTACTCTATGATACTACATTTAGAACATGTATAAGAAATATTCTCATTATATGGAAGGGACCTTATATCATCCATGACATTTCCCAATAAGCAAAAATTGTCTTAGAATATCTTCAGGGAACCATTCCATGAGGATGTGTAAATGGATGTAGGCTTAAAACTTACCATCAATAAATCTCTATCAGTTCTCACATAAAAATGAGGGAAGGTGCTGAGTACCACAATGTAATTTATGATTTTTTATTAATGTATCATTTTCTTGTTTTGGTTTTAAGTTTGTGTGTTTGTACAATGTGCTTTCTATATTATAGGACATCGACAGTAGATTTGAAAATTCAAAGTCGTAGAGAGTGATTTTTGAATAATTCTAGCCTTAGGGGAAGATAAAATACATTAGGTACATGGGGATAATTAATTGAGTATGGTAAAAATGTGTTAACAACCAATATATGTAAAAATTATAATCAATGATCATTCAAAACCATTAATGATGATAAACTTGAAAGATTACATCTTTCCCAAAGCAAATAAAATGTCATAATGAAAGGATGTAAAATAATGGAAAGTGGATAGGTGATAATATAATGCATCACATAAAAAAATATCATAGAATGGATAAATGGATTTATACATAAAATAACAACCATCACATCTCCAATAACTAGTTGACATTAATTCACTAATCAACATTGTGCGTAGCCAACTTAACACATTTAAACCATTTTGTTAGATGTATTTTAGTGGTAATATATATATAACAATGGGAATGAATAAAAAAGGACATTAAACACCTTTGTGAATAATATATCTCTGTGATTTGAGCCTAATTTAGTAAATTTTACATAGATTCCTTGACATAGTAACTCTAATCAAATAATGTTTTCAAGAAAGTCTGTAGTAGGAACCGTGAATCGGGCAAAACTTTAAGTCCCTATTAAATATATGTATAATTAATAAATTGGAGTTGGAATTTCACTCAAAAAAATTATATACCATTACCCATACCCCTTCAATTTTATTGATATGATAGAGTCAAATATGTGTAGCCATGACCAATCCAAAAAATCATAAGCAATAACCCTAGTACTCCAACACCTTCTATGAGGTTCTAATACATAGATCTAATAAAACTTTCTATGTTATTCCATTGGATGAGGTGATGATCAAATTACTTAGTAGATACAATTAGGGAATGATTCATACTTCATAGGGTATTACCATCTTCATCAATGTTATGACCATGACAAAAGCAAAAAAAATTCCAGTTTGTGGAAAATATCTTTTTCCTTATAAAACTAAGTCTCCACCCATTCATTATGATATAAAAGAAAAGTATACAATGGAATATAAGAGGATTAATAATGGCATGGTAAATGACATATTGGTGTTCATTAACTCTAAGCACATCAGCAAGTATTTTTGGTAGACCACCAATAGTGTATGATAGGTGATAAAATGGGTCATTGACATTGCTTACCATATGATTTAGATTCATGGTAACTTTAATTGGCATGAATTTTTGGCCTCCAATGTCATGACTAACATTTATAAATTCTACATTGGAACATCATAGGTGTTATAGTATTATTTCTTGGTCCTCTTACTCTTTTTAACCTAATAAAAGTCACTATAGGGTCTGATAAACCCATATAAAGACTATTATCCTATGACTACATTCACAAGCCTAGACCAAGACTAGGCAATACTATAATCAATTGTCTATATTCAACCAATGGTAGGTTGAGATTCAATCCCTAATCATTTCTCACCCTAGGGTACCCAAGGACATTTTATAGTATCTAGGGTAGCATGTGTCCATTACAAATATGAATAATGGGATTCATATCAAAGTCCATAAATTGACCAAAGTAATAACTGCACTTCCCTTTTTTAGCACCATGTTAGATTCTAAGTCAAAATTATTATGAAAATAAACCTAGCTACTAGATAGTATAACCCCTATGATATATAACTCCAAGAACATAACAACTTATGCATACATAAGCCCAAACTCAAGAATAGGCATTATTATGAATATAATTACTTCATTCACATGTTGATAATGTAAATTATAAGGAACTAGAATGTTTTGATTCATTACTACCACCAAAGAAGAGGAAATATAACACTAAATATTGAATGGAGAACAAGAATGTCCAATTTTTTTTTGTAGAATGTGATCTTTTTGAGTTATGTGTAGGTGAATAATATGTCTTATAGTCAATGCTTGTAGACATAGGAAATGATTTCTATGATCAAGAAGAGGATAAAAATGTTTTCTTCTAGAAGGTAGTATGCACGTGTATAACTAGGCATGAAAATACCTATGGTTTGACATCAATAGAACTCATCCTTCAATAATAGTATATACTATTGAACAAGAAACAATTTGCCAATAATTTCAAGCTAAACATTTTCAAATAGATCCAACTTCAAGATATTCTTCTACACATGAAAAACAATCTCCATTTTAGGAAATTTGACCAAAATATCTAGTACATAGGCCAAGGAACCATTTTGTGTCTATGGTGTCTCCATCAATCCATGAATGGATGGTTTCTTTTATAGATATATAAGTGGAGGTAGAGACACAACAAGCCCAAGGACTCAAATAATAACCTCAAGAAATGGTCTGGGCTTACAAGAGAGGGAAGAATAACCTCATACCTCCACCATATTCTATACAAAATAATTCATCACAAAGAGGTACTATGTTTAAATTAACTTCATCATCTGATTTATAGTCACCATTGGAGTCACCAACTCCAATGTTAGATCTAGATGAGGCAACTCCACCATAACTTGAACATTCCCTTGAACAAGTAGAGATTTTAATACAAGAAAAAGATACCATGGTGAAAAAATAGTAATAAAATGTGAAATATATGGATATGAATAAAGATCAATAGGTAGAGAGAAAGATGCATAAAGAAGAAAAAACATGGAAGGCTGCTAAGGAGGAGGAGCAACAGAACAATTAAGAGTAAGAATGTAGGGTAAAGGTTAAATAAGCTGAGGTATAAAATAAAATATTTGAATAATTAGTGGAAAATAAGAATAAGAAGCTACATGGAAACAACATGATAAAAAACAAGTGTAAGTAGTGTAGTTGAGGCTACAACAAAGGCACAAAAATATGAAAAGGAAAATAAAGTGTTGAACATTCAAGAGGAGAAAGAAAAGAAATAGAATAAAGAACATGTAGCAAAATTTTAGGCAGATAGGATCCAAATATAAGTCTAAGGTAGATTCCAAATCTAAGGTAGAGGCATATGTCAAAGATAATGTGGAGGTAAAATCTAAAGCTAATATAGAGGCCCAAGCCAAATCTAATGCAACACATTAGTGAAACCCTTAACATGAGAGTACAACTCAAAATCCAATTGAGTCTATAATGATAGTGTGAATCTCAAATACCCAACATCCATATTCCACATTATAGGTCTTAGATTCTACTCAAATGGATGTACTAGAGGAGTCATCATAACACAAGATCCACACTCTTATCAATGGTTATAGGTTATTCTGATACCCTTTATACATCATACAACATTTTATCTACCTATGGTGTTGATCATTAAAGCACATATGACAGATTCATCTTAAACTTTGGCCTTGGATACAACTATGTAAAATTCATCATTTGATGTCTTTTGGCTATCTCTATCCATGAAAATTAGGGGGAAAATACATTTCAAGAATCTATCATGAAAATTGCATCAACCTTAGAGTAGGATGAACTAAAAATCATGGAGAAAAACACATATCTTAACCTCCACATCACCAAATCTCATAAGTTTATTAATAATGGATGTCTTACCTTGGTCACTCAAGTTTTGGGTGATCAAGTCAAGGTAGAAGAGAGTAGGATTACAACCCTACTCTCTCAACTCATAAAATATTGGTGTGTTGCATAGAATTTTAAAAAAAAAATTAATGTAAGGTTAGAACATCAAGGTTGAAACAAGTTATTTTCGGACTCCTAGAATAATAAGAATAAGTTATTGACACTATTGCACACCAATATCAAAACATATATTTTAACATGATCAAATAGAAGTAACAGTTATCCAATACATGTAATGATACCATGCTAGACTCATAAAGCTGTATAAATTGAAATATATTACAAACAACCATTTTTATATCTTGGATTCACTAGACATTTCACTCAACCAATCTCTTAAATCTATAGATAATGTTATGATAAAGATGGAAACTTGGTATAATGAAATCTTGTGTAATACCTTTATTGATGTTCAAACAAAGAGGTACATAGATAATATGCAGGAATTAATTCATGGCATTTAAGTAAAAGTATTTAATGCACAAGTTATGATCCTACTAATAGAGGATGAGGACATCCAAATTTTGGTTAAGTGCCAAGTAATATTGCACACTAACATTAATATGGTTAGATAATCTATCATAGATTGGACATTATTAAAAAAGGACATATCTAATTTGGATAGCTCTATCTAAGACATCATCTAAGAACCTCATTTTATCTCTCTAAACTAGTTACAACATGAAATCCATTAGTAATTTTTTTTTACAAATTCAAAGCTTGCACTATGTCCCCAATTATAGCCTCCACCAACAAATTCAATAATAACAACTTCTTCTTCAGAGTATCAAGTGGAACCAGCTACATAACCTCCTCTGGTTTAGACAACACATTGCATGCATGAATTATTAGTATAGTTAAAAAATACACTTCAATGTTATAATTTTGATGAATTTTGTAGTAAGAAAGGTTTAAACACTAGGAGTGGGGCCAGGTTGATTGAAAACTAATAAAGGGTGGCCATCTAGTTATGCAAATCTATTGAACACTTGAAAGGGTGGTAGATTGGAACACTACCTAGTTGAAAACCCAAAAGGGTGGCTAATTAGGGTGTAATGGGTTAAAACCAGTAAATAACACCTTGAGCTATTACCCCAACTTTTGATTCTATCCTAGTTCCTCATAGTAGGCACAATTTTTAGCTTCAATATGGGGCACACTTGTTACAACATTATCTCACTATGACATATTTTTTTAATTCTAAGAAAGTGTTGGTAATAAATAGAGATACAAAATCACAGAGTATAATTGATAGACATGTGTGTGAATCACACTATTTTATATTTTGTATCTATTTTTGTACGTATTCAACATTGCAAATCATGTCAAGGGCCTTCAAAATGTGAAGATTATTTCATCTCTTTGTTCCAACGGATATAATATGAAGAAACAAATTTATTTAAAATATATCAATATAGTTCTCAATTATATTGGGAATTTTTTTTGATGTGATAGAGATTTTTATGAAGTTATGAAATGGTTTCACTTGTAATATATTTTATTATTATTCAATGCATAGTGAATGGTCTATTAGTTTACATCTACTCATCATGTATATTATACTAAATTTTATATAAGTATGAAATATGTGTTTCATACATAAATGTTTCATATTTCATTAGAGAATATATTATTTCAGTATGAGTTGTCTATTTTATATTTTTGTCACACTTCATACAACTATCCTTGTAATAACATGTTATAATGGTTTTTCCAAGTGCTTAATCCTAAATTAGATGTGGATACTATATGGGGTAGATAGGGTTAAGAATATATAAATGAATAAGAAAAAGGGTTATAGACAAATCTATAGTAGGCTAATTAATTACAAAACTTTGCAAAAGCATATACCAAATGTATTATGTTGAGATAGGATAAAAATGGAAAGTAAAATTATGCTAGATATTACAATGACAATGAAATAAGAAACTTAGTTGGTTATGATGCTAATATAGACCTAGATTTGGAAAATTTGGGAAATAAATGGAAGGAATATTCTAGAATAATCACTAAATTATAGTTGAAGTGATTCTATAGCCATGGACACTTGCATCCTCTTATGATGGTTGTGTTAATGCTAGTGTTTAGATCAGATAGAGGTGTATCATATAAAATACCTATTGACACTAGATGCAACCTCTTAGATGCTTTTGGGTTCATCATCACCTTGATTTAGTGAATTTAGATCTACATCATGGAATGGCACTCCTCAAATGATCAAAACCTATTTCTTCATCCTTATATTAGTTATAGGAAAATGGATTATATGGCACATAATGTCAATCTACCCCAAAAGACCCCACTATCAATGATCATTTTCTACATATCCAATACATCAAATAGGGACTAATAATAATGTATTTATCCCCTATATGTTGGCTTATGTTTGAATAATGTAATGTGTGATAAGTAAGTACAATAGTGACCTAGCTTGTAACTTGTAAAAATATCACTTTTGGGTTACTCATTTAGTACTTAAGACCTAAATATGTGTTATCCCTATGAGTGATATGAAAATAATATAAAATAGGTAATATTTTATCACATGAGTGTTTGATTGAATGCTCTTTGTTATGAATTTAGGTATTTTATATGTGTGTTTAGAATGATAAGTGATTGTGCATGTATACCACTCCTATTGAGAGAATATATCACATTAAATCACTTAGGTTGACCATTAGGATAAATTTCATTTTCAAATTATATGACTTTAGGGAACTAGACACTTGCATTAAAATAAGGCACCTACATTGACATAGGCTTATGTCTAGGATGTAAGTGTCTAGGGAGAATTAAAATAGGTACATCCTTAAAACTTGTAGAGGTATAAGATAATTAGGTTTTAATTGTTCTAGTAAATATATAATGCCTATGTCACCAACATAAGACTAGTCAGACTAAGAGATAGGCTAAGTGGCACAAGATAGCAAATACAAGACTTGTAAAAGTGAGAAAGTTTTATAAATAAGAGGAATAGATGAGGTCTAAGTTTGCCAAGTGTACAATACTAAGGTGTTATACAATTCATAAATATCATCTAAATTTTAACCCTTTTAATCTATTAATAAAATTTCAAGTTTAAAATAAATGGAATGAATACCTAAGTGTGTTAGCACACCTTATCTTACTTAAGTCCAAATTGAGTGCTTTGATAGTGACTGACATGCAACCAAGATCATGTTATTGTATATAATCAATGCATATAATCTAAAATTAAAATATTTTCTATGATAAAAATTTAAATAGATCAAGGTTTAAGAGGACATATGTATCTATGATACTATTTTTCCTTCTAGAATTTTCATTAGAAATATGTATCATTATGAATCATTAAAACTAACATTAGAACAAATATAAATCTACAAATTGCTTATATATAGGGAGATATAAAGATATATAAGAGTTAACATTCCCTTAACCTTGGAGACAAGGTGAATTTCCACTTGGTATTTGAGACTAAATCAATTTTTCAACCCAATCATACTTATAACTATGTGAGTGTGAGAGAACCAAGCCAACTCACATGAACAAACTAGTGAGGCTAGATGATATAATCAAGTCCAACCTAAAAAATTAGAAATATTGAGTGATGTAATCATCTCAACCATACCAAATATTGAACCAACTACTATAATATATTAGTTGAAGATAGTCTGTAAAGTCTAACCTGGTGGGTGGTGATAGTCCTTAAAAGTATTTAAATTTTAAAACTAATTTGATTTTGTAATATTATTCACATATTTCATAACATGTGCACCTTATATATGTATAATCTTAAAAATATTTATAACAATGGTACCAATGTATATATTTCTACCACAAATGTGTATCTAAATCATATCAATGTGAATATGTCCAGTCTGAGAAGTGTGTGTGGAGTCAAAACATGCCCCCACTATATATATAAAACTAAAACTAGTGAATGTGTGGAAAAAATGTTTCCAAAAAATGCCCCCATTATAATATAGGTATGTTTCATAATGAGTAAGTGTGGAGAACATGTTTCCAAAACATGCCCCCACTGAATTTAAGACTTTGAACATGTGGAAGCCATGCCTATATGACATACACCCAATGAATCTAAAACTATGAATATGTGGAATCCATACCAATATTACACTCCACCACTTATATTACCCCCTTTTAGGTGATTTAATAATATAAATTGGTAGTTACCTAACCTCAAAAATATAATATAACCATGTAACTACGAATGAACCATGTAACATATAAGAAAACATGTCTAGGTAAATGTATCATTAAAGCATATAAAATGTGATCACATAAAGGATTAAAATACATGATAAATATCATGGAAATGTATATATAGTAATAGTAAAATATCAACAAGTAAAAAAGTACACACACAAGAGAACTCAAAATCAAGTCAATAGACAATGGTCCATAGAGACTACAAATAAGGGGTATGTTCAAATATCACATAATGAAAGGGACATGACTTATTTATATGTCTGTAAATAAATAAATGACATATTAAAATGTAAATATAACAAGAATGACATAAAATATTAAATAATCAAAAAAAGGTACTAGGGCCATAAATAATGAAACCTATTCAAATTCACAACAAACAAGACAATAATAATGCAAGACACTCAAAAATGAAAACATAAGCAACCAACATAAACATATAATTGTAGCACATGGATAAAATGTGTTAGAAATAAAAAATAAATTACACTAGAAGATATAATAATGGAGAAATGCATGTGTTAGTACATAATCTCAACCATGATAATGTAATGTGACTATAGAATGATATAACTCAGATGTATAATGATCAATTAAGGATGCTTCCCCTAACATTATAGTGACATGAGAAGAGTGAATGAATAAAATACATAAGTGTATATATCATGTATCTATTCATGCATATATCACACTCAAATAGAAGCATGAAACATGTACATATGTAGAAGTAACTGATATGTTATCCATCAAAACAGAACTAACAACATAGATGACAAAGAGATAATAAAATATGTATATGTCAAAAATATTTTCTTATTTTTAATTTTTTTTGTATTTTTCGAATATTATGGGAAAAATATATCTTATGATTGCATCCATATATGGTCATAGATATATCCCCACTATGAACCTGATGTAATAAACTGGTGAAGTTGTTGAAGAGCATATATAGGTGAAATATTTATCACTATAATATATATATTCTCTTTATATGTAAAATAGGAGTCTTTGGTCATGAATAATAAATGGTATGAGTAAGGGTTTATGGAACCCATCATTGAGTGTTCTATGATTTTTTTGAGTAACATAAATAAGAACATGTGTACATCCTCTAGACATCTAAATATGGTGCATCGTATATGATGATTTTATGGAATCTATTGTATGTCTCTAATGTAAATGTTTTTTAAGTATTAACCACCTAGTAAAGTGGATTTATTTTTTCTTACCCTTTTATGATGGATGAACCTTATTAGACTTGATAATTAACTATTTGGGTATAAATTTATATTTTTTAAGAGGATGCTCATATGGAAATCTAGAAACTATAATTATTCAATTGGCATGAATGTATTTAACACACACGTGTATTGTATAAGGTAATATTCAATGAGTATGTATCAAAAGGAATCCAAATAACATATCAAAGATACCCATAGAAGGTATAAATGAAAAGCTAATGACCACATGTGCATGACCCACCTATAAAGGTAGGTCAATCTCATCAAGAACTTGTTGTGAGGGCTAATTTAATGAGTTAACTAATCTGGTAGAAGGATGTAAAGCATGATTTGTATAAACCAAATGTGTGAGTAATGTCATGGAACAAATTTTTTCACTTGAACCATTATCAATAATAACACTAAGTATAGGTTCTTTATCAAGGTATGATCAAATGAATAAAGAATGAAGATTTTATTCATTATCCTTAGTCTCATTGTCATCAAAGTTAATATAAGGTATCTCAACCATATAAGGTGTATGTCATTTGTAATTACCAATAATACTATCTAGTGGGTTCTCATAGTGTGATGGAGGAGTATATGCATTATATATCCTTTGCACTTCCACATCATTCTTAGAATGGTATTAAAAAATATTGTTAAATATTTTCTATATTGAAGATCACCATGTTGTGAACTTGAGTCCTTTCAAGGATCATCAAATGTAATATGTTATTCATCGATAAGGTTTTGGATATTATGTTTGAAAGAAAAACATATGTTCATAGAATGCATAGGGACTTGGTGATAGTGACAATAAGAATTTACATCATGCCCTTTGTGTTAAGGTCTACTCATATCAACCTCTATAAGACGAGGGATATATATAAGATGATAGTATAGTATCTATAAGAGTAATGAATCAAGAGAATTAAGTAAGTGTGTAAATTGTCTCTATATGCATTAGATAAAATAAGTTGATTAGGTTTTTTTGAAACTATATTAACCTAGGTGGTTGTTTCCTTATTAGGCTTAGGAGTTTTTACCTTGTAGTTTGGTTTAATTTAAAACTTGGTATTAGATGTATATGTAGATTTAGATGGTGTGTTTGATACATTATTAAGATTATTCAATGAAATATGATTCATTTCATATTCCCAAAAAACATGGTATAATTCATCATAGTATTTAAAATTTTTGAAAACAATGGGCTCATGTAAAGGAGTAAACACACTTTGTTTGAATATGTCCTTAATTTATTTATCTACCATAAGATTGGTAATATTATCCAACATTATCTTATACCTCAAGACATATTAATTGATAGGTTCGTTTGTTCCTTGTTTGATTTTACAATTTGGGCATAGGAAAATTTTTAGAGATATTAATCGAAAAGTGTGCCAAAACCTAATCTATAAGGGGTTTGAATAATTTTACAAATTAGAGAGGTAGATAGTAGAACCACTTTAAAGCATAGTCCTTGAGGCTACTCAGAAATAATTTGGTCAAAATTTTATCATTGGAGGCGTAATCAATGCATGACACATATAAATATAGAATATGTTGCTTAGGATCACCCTTACCATCAAAAATGTGAAATTAGGTGAAAAAAACTAGTTGGTAATGGGTGAAAATATCTATCAAGTGCAAGAAGATTATGCAACACATCTTGGGAATCAACATCATGAGGAGACTTTAATCCTCTTTTTCAATGCTTGTAACCTTATCCTCAAAGTTATTAATAACTTGAAGGAGTGTTTGAAATATTTATCCCTTAGGATTAAAATTTAGAATTTGAGTAGTCACCAAGTGATATGCAACCATGGTAAGGTTAGGCATTGAAAGTGGTATCTAATTTGAAGAATTTTTAGTCCCATGGTAGATGTAGAGATACTAGTTTCAAAAATCATTGGAAGATATAATATATGCCTCCACTAGATGTAGGTAAATTTATTGGTATGGAATTAGTTTTAATAACTTATAAGGACTCACCATAACTAGGTGAATAAGCCTCAGAGTTATCATGCTTACTTAATTAATCTCTTATAACATACCAAATTTCATCTATTAAGACCTTGCTATTATTGATATAAGTGATAAATGCTTATTTGTCTTCCATTTTGAAATCATGATTTTGGTTTAATTTTTTCCATTGCTTTTAGAAATGAAAAATTTAATAATTACATAAAATTATAACAATCAGTAAAATAGGAAATAGAAAACCCTAAAACACCTAGGGTTGGAGCTTAAAGATTGAGTTCACCAAATATTGAACCCTAAATTGGATGTGGATCCTATATGGGGTAGATAGGGTTAATAATATATAAATTAATAAGAACAAGGGTGATAAAGATCTATAGTAGTCTAATTATTTAAAAACTTAGATTAGACATATAATAAATTTATTATGCTGATATATAATTAAAATATAAAGTATAGTTACTATATATATTATAATGATAAAGTAGTATGATACTTATTTGGTTTTTATGCTAATACAAATTTGGATCTAGAATAGGTAGGAAGTAGACTAGAGAAATATTCTATAAGAGTCACCAATTTCTAAATTAAGTGTCTCTATATCCATGGACACTTGTGTCATCCTAGGATGGTTATATCAATGATAGTGTTTAAAAAAGAAGTGCCCCATATATAATACATAATAAAACAATATCTAACCATATGGATGCTTATGGGTTCATCTTGACCTTCATTATGGTGTATTCAAATCTAGGTGATGAACTATCATTCCTTGTCAAATGATCAAACCCCAGTTATTCATCTTCATATTGGTTATGGGAAAAATGGATCAATCCAAACATGGTGTTGATATGGCCCAAATTACCCCTCTATCAATGATAACTACCTACATGGACAATACTCTGAAGAGGGCCTTAGAATTATGTAGTTTCCCCCTATGTGTTGTCTTTTATGTGAAACATGCAATATGTCATAAACAAGTACAATAGTGATCTAGCTTGTATATTAGAAAATATAGCTCTTGGGATACTCCATTAGTTCTTCAGACCTATATATACACACACACACACACACACACACACACACAGATATATATATATATATATATATATATATATATATATATATATACATACACATATATATATATATATGTATATGTATGTATGTATGTATGTATATTGTCTCTAGGAGTGATATGGAAATATGAGAAAGTAATGGAACTTTTCTCACTTGAGTGCTTGATTGAATTCTCTTTGGAATGAATCTAGGTCTGTGTTGGGAGAGTTTATAATGAGGAAAGATCATCCATACATACCACTCCTATCAAGATAATATCTCAAATTAAATCACTTATGCTGACCATTAGGATACATTTCATTTATAAATTATATGACTTTATGGTAATGGGCATTTCCATCAAAACATGACACTTGCATCGATGTAGGTGTATATCTAGGATGCAAGTTCCATGGAGTAGGAAAACAGGTAAATTCTCAAAACTTGTAGAGGCATAATATAAGAATAGTTTTGAAAATCTAGAAAAGATATAAGGATGGAGTCATCACTATGATATTGGCTAGACCAAGATATAGGCCAAGGGGCACAAGAGAGCAGATGTGAGACTTACAAAAGTGGGAAAGGTCTAGAAATGAGAGGAATAACCAATGTCTCAGTTCACCAAGTTTAAAATAATAAGGTTATATATAATTTATAGATATCATCTATACCTAGAACCTTTAGTAACACTTAATCATTTTTATTTAATTACCTCAGGGGATGACATGTAGAACCTAGATAATGGCATAATAGTTTCCCAATTATACAAATTTATTGGTGTAGATGTTTAACTACACCTTAAACTTAGTAAGTAATATTCTTAGGATTTATTATTTTCTTATTTATAAAATAATCCTATTTCTAATTGACAACTTAAACTATACTCTAAGTTTCACACTCGCATGTACACTTTTAATAAAGTATAATTTGCACACCAAAGTGGACTTTATGAAACCACTTGCAGCTACTTGAAATCATGAAGCTAATTTTATTATGTTGATTACCTTAGATTACATTGGTGGTATGAATAATAGATTATGAGAGATCATTACATCAGCTAGACCCCACCTTTGTGTAGTGTTAATACAATAATAGTGGTATATTGTTGTACCTAAATATTTATATCTATACATTTTAATGATATGAGCCGTGTTTAAGATTAATATAGTTGATCCTAGTTAGTCATAATCTCTATAGTTTATCATAGTAGAAGTCTAGGCAAGATTAAATATTGTAGGATTATTTTATGAGAAGTATAATTTAGGTGAATTTTTGGGAGATTATATATTTTTCATTGTGTCATTAAGGGTTCAAAACCTTAGGTTGACTGTAAAATTATTATGAATTTCAATCTAATACCTTGGTGACTTCTTTGTGGTGGTTCTATGATATGGAGTTTATAGCATTTTATTGTATTTTGGATCATATCAAGCCTCTTTACCATCCCTATAGTAGCTAGTAAAGATATTTTAGTATTTTTTATGGAAACATAGAATTTTATCTTACAATACCTATGGAAAGTTTGTAATTTTTTGATCAATTCCTGATGAATTAGTGCATTTTCAACCAAATCCAAACATATAAATGCATCCAAAGTGGGTGATTTAAGAAGTTATTCTCTTGTTTTTTAGAAAATGGATTTGTTGTGATCATGATTTGTATACATATTCTAATTAGTTTTAATCATCTGTAGCTAAAAGGGTTTGAAATTTTAAAAAATGAAGTCAAGGGGTTTTTTTTTATTTTTTAATTAAAAATACTTTTATTTTAAAAAGTATATAATAATTGGAAAAGTGGATTATTTTATTTAATTTTTTGATATTTTAAAAAATAAAATAAATTTTCATGGGAAAAGGCATCCCATCTCCTTATCCCTCAACCCATAATCCATCATTTCCACCCTCATACATTCCCTTAACTTATCCATTCACAATTCCCTTTCTCTTAGTAACCTAGGTAGAAACCACTAACCTAACTCTTGTCTACTCCAACAACCCATCCCCACAACTTGCCTCCTCACTTATTCTTCCATTTAATCTCCACCTACCTCATATATTTCATTTATCCCAAAAAACATACTCCACCTAAAACCTCCATAAATAATCACTACCCATTAGTTACTTTCCCAACATTCCCTACCACATTCATGCCTCTACCTCTCTATTTATAGACCATCCCTCAACCTATCCCCCTATCTTAGACACCCCACCACCATTCACAAGTTTCATTCACTCTCAAACCCATACACATATACTCCATATTGATTCTACTTGCTCCCCTACCTAAATCCTCTTCATATCCTGTTATGTTATTGTGCCACATTAGCTTGCCCCTGTACCATCCATTCCTCCTTTTGCCTCAACTCATAACCTAAAAATAATATAATTGTAATTTAGCATTTCATTAATAATTTAGATAGTGTAAATTCATTTTGATTCACATACCTCAACCTCTTATCCACCCCCACCTAAAAAGACACCACTATTGACTAATTTTCTTTTTAAAAATCAATTATTTGTTTAAACAAAATTTAATATTACAACCACATATTTGATTTTTTCAAATGTCATAGTGTAAAATAATTTTTTTATAAAGCATTACAAGTAGGGGGAGGTAAAATTTTTGAGAAACCTAACTATATTTTTTTAATCCATATTTATTTACAGAAGGCTTATCACCTAAGTAATAAATACTAGTGGGTGTGGCCCTGTATTACAAGTAATTCGACCCCCCATAATAAAACATGATTTTTATTGTAATCTAGCACCATCTAACATTTTCATGTTCATTCATTAATTTTAATTTTCATGCTTTCACATTTTTCATTTTCTTGAGCCCCCACTATCTATAATTTTTATAGACATACTTGTCATATTTCACTCATGCATTGAACATCACTAAGAGTTATAAGGTAATTGTTTTTATTTTTTGATTTTGGTTTTAACATATTACAAGCATTATATTTAGTTATTTTATGCTCTACTTAGTTTATTTTTTCAATATATTTTGAGAGGACATTTTTTTGGGGTCAAACATCACTTAAGTTCAAACTACATTTTATCCACACTCAATACACCTTTTTAGGTGCCTTTTTTAAGTGCATGTTTTTACATCTAAAATATATTTTTGTAACTACAATTGGGTCATTTTGTATGAAAATTATAATTTGTTTATTTCTAATTTTTAACTCAATTTTTAATTGATTGATTTTTTTAAACTACATCATTATAAGTAGTTTAGGGTCATTAGTTTTTAATTTCTCTCCTTATAAAGTGAAATTTTTTATCTTTTTAAGGGTAAGATATTTATTATTATACTCTTTAGGACTATGCCTTTTTCCTATTTTAATTCCCTTATGGTCCATGTTATGTCCTTTTGTTTATACATTTATATACTATCACACTTGTGGTTTGTGCCACATCTACTTCAAGGCCAATTTTTTAGCACCTTATAATTATTTTGTCAATTGAAATGGATTAATGACCTGATATAAACACATTTATACAAGAAAATAATAACTTGGAATTTGAAAGTGATATTTCATTCTCTGAGGTTTCTTAAATTCAACAAGTTATTGTTAAGTTTATAGAAGAAAACATGGTCCTCAGATCATAGAATGTGTTCCTCCTCACAAAAATTTTAAAATGACACACTCTTTCACACTTTACAAGTACATGATGAAATATTTCAACAAAAATATAATCATGTAAAACCCACAACTATTTAAATTTCACATTAAATACATACTTTTGACTCTAACACACATCCATTATAAACTATCTTAGATTCTTATCTATAATACATTAAGTTGTGTTGTGATCTTGTTACACCTATAGTTGGATTTTTCATAACTCACACTTTTTCAATCATAATTTTGATGAGCTTGCCACATTTTAGAATTAGAATTCTAATTTTAGTTGACATATTATCTACACCATGGATTATTTTAGTAGAGGTATTATAAATCATGATTTGGGTATTATGTTTCCCATCCATCTTGGTCACTATATTTCTCACAATGGCATTGGATATCAAGCATGTGTTTCCAATTCTTCTTCAGTGCCATTTTATAGTAGCTTAGTACTAGTTCTTATTCACTCTACACTTCCAAAGGACATCAAGTGACACAAATTTATTATATTTATGAATTAATCATTATATTATACTTAATGTTGAGATTCCTGAGTCATATTCATATTATATTAGGCATGAATGACCTAAACCTTCACTCAAGTATGAGAGACTAGTACTTATTTATGTAATTTTTATGAGGCCTTATCCTTCACTCAAATATGAGAGATATAATATTTATTATATTAAGCATGTGAATCCTAACACATAATTACATTCACTTATGAATGATAGTCCTAAATATGATCCAAATGTTTCATTGCATACATAATTTGTGTACATTATATAAAATTACTTGAAAACATCTTCTCTCACCATTCATGTTTGTTTGGGATGGATTGATGATCAATAATGGTAACATCATGATCATTTGTTTTATGGAATAAAATAACATTTTTCTTCCATTGTTCAAATACATATTTTTCACACCATTCATAATTCATATCAGTGCTCCCTTCTTGGATAAAATATATTTTTTTTTATGGATTTTTTGAAAAATTAATTGTCCCTTGTGTTGAGAAATTTCTAATGTCCCTAGCATATTTTTTCCTCTTTGGTGTTCTTTATGGATCCATGTGATGGATTTACCATTAATAAAAATATGATATTTGTGGTGTATCTCTTATTTCAATTCCATACTAGGCTAATTGAGACTTCAATCCACCTCACCCAATTTAGCATTAACATGGGTGTTGTGTACTAATTTTTAGGATGGTATCCTTGAGGTGCATCTCATTATTTTTTGGCAAATGTTCTATGTTTTATTGATTTCTAGGTGAGATCCTTATGGCACATATATTTTCTAAATTATTTTTTTCCTCTCAATTTTCATTGTTACCTCACACGTCTAATGTTAGGACCCATTTCATAAGTCTAACCTCATTTTTTAAACATTCTCCATAAGTTACACTTAAAGGGGGGTATTGGTGTAAATTGTTAATTATAATCTAGGCTTAATTAGTGAGTATTTATTTTTCCTATGATTTCTTATTTTTTTATTTAGAAAATAATCCTATTTGGAATTGGAAACTTTCACTAAATTCCAAGTTGTACACTCACATGGAAACTTGTACTAAATTCTAAGTTTCACACCAAAGTGGACATTATATAACCGCTTTAAAGTACTATCATCTATGATATTGTTTGCATTGCCTTGATTACCATGGTTTGTATTAGTGGTAGGCAAAATATATTGTGATAGATCATTTTAATGTCTAGTCCTTTCCTTTGTGTAGTTTTAATAAATTAATAGTGGTATATGGTTATACTTAAATATATATGTCTCTATCTATTGTGATGATATGAGATATGTTGAAGAATAACCTAATTAATATTGGCTAGACCAAGCTTTAAATAATGTGTATCACTTTCTTAAATATTTATAGAAAATTATAGCTTGATTACATTAATTGTTTCCTTTAGTGAGTTGATAAAAAAAATAAAGCAACACAACTATTTATTTATGTTTCTCCCTATAAACTCATTGGTATGGAATTATATAATACAAGGCATGATGAGGTCCTACATAGGTGTGTGTTGGACCATGATCATGAAACATTTATGAGTGAATCACACAATAGGTCTATTGGTGGTCACTATGTAAGAGAAGCCACTACATGAAATATTTTATCTTATGGCCTTTAATAGACAACAATATTCAAGAATGAAAAATAGTATTTACATAAATTAGATCTATGCCAAATAATTGGCAGTCAAAATTGTCAAGATGAAATGCCATTTTTCTTATCACTAAACAAAAGATATTTGAGAGACAATAAATATTTTATTAGTGACACATCTCCCTAACCATGTCTATGACAAGTGTATATTATATCATCATTGCTACAAAATATTTAACACAATGAGCCAAAACATGGACAAAAAAATTGTATTACAACCATGATGGCATGATTCATTTAGGAAAATGTCACTAGTAGGTATGGGTGCATTATAATTATGATGTGAAAAAGGGACACATTTTTCTAATTAGACACTAGGTAGTTTATTTCAAAAAATCATAGTGTAACACCATAAATCCACTCCATACCACCCCCAAGAAAATGGAACTATTGAATCTTTAAATAATATTCTTGGTTAAATATTGATAAGGTTTGTGACATAGAATGAAATAATTATTATGATAAATTTTATATAATTTATGGGCATAAAAAACCACATTCACATTGTTGAATAAGTATATGTCATTTTAGTAATTTTTTGGAAAGGAAGCAGTTCTTCAAACTATCTTCATTGTGCATTACATGCATAGTGTGACTTGATGATATGGAGTCAATATATTTATGTTTGTAGTAATGTATGAATGTAGATGAAAGGTGCACCATTGATCCATGGATACAGGTCATGGATAAGGATACACAAAAGGTATGACATGATAAAAAATTAATAGTAAATTTTACAAAAAGGTGACCATGTCTTACTTTATGATACCAAACATATAGGTAATATCCAAATTTTTTATGTATGGTCTTATTTAGTCAATAATATTCTAAATATTGGTCCATGATATTTTTTACATTAGATGGTGAAATACTCCCTAGGAATTTAAACATAATTAGGTTTAATTTGAATTATATATAATATATAATGAGACATTTAAAAAATAAGGTGTATTCCATAATGTTTTATTTCCATTTTTCGAGGTTTCTCTTATAGTATTTAGTTGTTTATTTCTTAAAAAATTAGCAAATATTTGTGTTATGATATCAGGATTACCAATGAAGTTAACAATCATGTAAGGCCAGTTGGACAAATTAAGTGAGTGATTTTAATAAGATCATTATGTAAGATGCTTAATTAAGAGGTTTATGTTGTGCCTTTTTCATAATTTTGTTATCTTCAAAATAATTATATTCAGACCTCTATGTTTTAGCCTTCAATATTATCAAGTAATGTATTTCAAAAATTTGATGAATTCAAGTAACACTTCTTTCAACAACAACACAATTGATCATTATATCTAATTTACTAAAACATTAATATCCCTTAACTTGTGTATTCAAAATATTGAACATGTAATCTAAAGCAAAAAATTATGGCCTATATATAAATTGAAGAGAAGGAATATCTACAAAACCATATAGACACACTAGACGATTAA
>JARHVA010005372.1:930000-952500 GCA_037957365.1 Torreya grandis | reverse complement strand
TAAGTCAACCTCATTAAATTTAAAGTTTTTAAACATTGTTATTTATTAAAACAAATGGTGTGCATAATATGAATCACAAATGAAAATGAATTATAATTGAAATGTGGTACTTGAATCCTATAAAATCGCACCTTACCTCATCATTAGAGGGGTTGAGTTTTAATATATTCATGGTGAATATATATGAACTCATATTATTACATTTGAAAGCCTAATGATAGGAATTACAATTTATTAGGTGATTGAATCTTTATATATTAGTTTATAATTAATTTTATGAATATTTTATCATGTTTTAAAACATTCAAGTGTTAGTTTTTTACTCTTCTAAAATTTATTATATCTTTGTGTGATGTTATATCAATGCATGAATGAACATATTTTTTTGATTCATCATCTAAGTAATTAGATTAGACTTGTGAAATCTTCACACAACTAACCTATATATGAATCTATAGTTTCTCTTTGACTTGGATTAGGGTGAAAATAATTTGCATGATATGTTGGAGGAACAAACATTAAGTGTTTGGGTATACACATGGTGCAATATATATAACGTGCATGAAAACATGAAAAACTCCCAAATCTCATGCCATAAAGTTAATGGTAGAAATCAATTTAAAAGTGAAAACATTAAATCATATCATGAATTTTATAGCAACATTTCTAAATATTTTGAATCCTTCACCATTAAGGCAATCCTAAAATAATAAAACAATGTCATTCATTTGTGTACCTTTTTAGCCTCCATTTTTACGCTACATAAATCATTGCATGATAAGAAATTTATAACTCACATGTGTAAATATCCATATATATTAACACTTAATAATATTCTCTCATTTTCCATATTGAGGTTGTCACTACTCAAAAAATTCCTTAGTATAAAAATATCATCCAATATATTAATTATCAAACATACAAGGAAAATTTCTCATGCAAAGACTATAATTCACAAATAATACTTGATGTATGCCCCTAAACATAAAATATTATATAATTTAAATTTTAAAAGAACCTTCCTCCATTATGTCACTGAAGATGAGGTATCCTATCTTCTTGAGAAATAAGATGGTGCAGTTTGCATAGGTCATTATATCAAACATGCTACATCCATAAATGCCCATGCATGGGATTTTATTGTCCATCTCTTAAAAATTAAACCATCACATTTTATATAAATTGTAATAATTTATATATCTATAATAATATTATTTTCTCTCCTTTAACTTACCTTTATACTCTTGAATATACCTAACATTTCTCCATGTGGAGAATAGTCACCATTAATTTACATTGATTGTAATGTGTCCATATTTTCATTATCACCACCATCAAGTAATTTACCAAGTGGGTATTAGTTATATCACTTTATAAAATTAACTTGATTATGATATATATGTTTATCCTCAAATAAAATCTTTGAAACTCCTTTCACCATCATGTCTAATAATGGTTGAAATTCTAATAATAAAGAAATGAAACAACTATGTTAAAAATTTAAAATTATATATAAATTTTTGCACTCCTTCCCATCCTAGATGCATTATCCAAACATAATCATCCTAAAATATCATAAATAATATTTAAAAATGAATATTAAATATTACATAATGATTTTAATCTCAAACTCTATATTACACTTAGGTCTTATCATACTAGCATTTTCATTCTTCCTGGGGAAATTTCATTCTCTCTAGTTTATGAATTTGAGGTTGCCTTACCCCTACAAGTGGAGTTATCTTAGTTGCACATTTCAATTAAGGATATTATTTTTAATTAATATCATCATTAAGACTAATTTCATGTTTTAGATATAATTGATGAGAGATGCATTATTTCTCTCCAATAAATCTAACAATAAAAAAACTTATCATTAAGAAAGACAACAAGAAAGTCAAATTTATAAAATTTTATGTTAGATATTTAGTGTTAAAATTGGACTAAAATCATGATGAAAAAAATATATTTCACCCATGAAAAATAAGGCAAATAAACTATAAATTCATGGGTTACATACATTATCAAATAAAAATTAATAAAGGAAACATTTTCAAAGAGCTAACTGATTCTTAATTTTTGAAAAACTATTATGATTGAGGTATGTTTTTCATAGTTTTAATCATTTGTCCATGTTTTTCATTTATTATACATATTTAACTGATTATTATACTTTATATTTTTATTTGAAAATTCTTTTTAGTTTTTCTTCTAAATTTTTGTGTTTCAACTTATCTTACTATAGCTACACATCTAAGTTTCTTGCCACCAATCTTAGCATTGCCTCCAATTTCCCTCATTCTTATCCTACACCTGATGTTTTTAACATCTTATCACCTATTTATTTATGCATCCAAGATCCTTTATATTTATGCCTATTATGTTTTCAATATTTTAGTTGCATGGTAATACTTTTAAGTATACAACTATGTCATCCTCACCAAATTTGATTTCCCATGATTTTTCCTTTAGGTTCCCTCTCACTTTTGACTTTCCATATTTTTATTTTTATTTTTAGCTTCCATCAATTTTTATGCTTAATGGATATTTATCTATATTTTAAATTTTATCTCCTTTTTCACTATCACAACTCTTTGATTTTACTTTTACTCTTATTTTATGTCTCTATGATTTCACGCCTCTTGAATTTTACATCTCACTACTACATTTATTTTACCTCTTGGTTCTTTCTCTACATTTTTATTGATGATATATTTATTTATAATTTTTTTCATGTCTCATGGTATAACCACACATAAATATATACCTCAAACCATGGGTAATACAACTAATCCCTCTCTATAAGTACACATCATTTTATATTACCTACGTTATCTTGTTCATGCTTACAATCTTACGTAGGTGTTTTCTTAGAAACATATGGAAATGATAAAGAGTGGTGTATATTCACTTAGAATCAATTATATTATTTTTGACCCTATTTTGGATTAATTATATTTATAAAAGAGATATAAACCATGTGTGTAATTCATATTATAATGTATAAAAATTAAGCATGAATCTAAATGTAAGAGGTAATGACTAATTTGACAATTTCATTGATAAATATATAAATTAATAAAAAGGATAAAATACATAGCATTATTATTTTATGTGTGTGATGATGAAATATTTTAGTTTATAACAGAGGTAATAAATAAGAATTTAAGTCACATAGTTTAATATATGTAACTATGTGTGGACCTAGACGATATCGCTAACCTTAATTCATTACCATCTGATGACACATTCCCATTCTAATGTTTCTTTTCCTATGGATTTTAAATCTTTGTATTTATATAATAAGATGCACTTATTTGTATTTAATCTATGTGTGATTTCAAGGTTTGATTATGTGTACACCTCAAAACTACCAATTTCTTTGATTTGAAACCATATGTCCACTACAATGACATAATGTTGCCTATAAAATGGGAATAAATATGGATTTATCTGACATTAACCATTCCCTATGAAATTTTTATCATTTTATACATATCCAATACTTCTAATAAGGAATTATATTTTTTAATTTTTTCTCAAAGTTAGTTATATATGTAAAATTAGCGATCCTTCAATGTATGCAACTTATGATCTATCTTTCGACACTCAAAAAAAGAAAACTTTAGATTAGTTATGAGGTGATACAAACTTAGATAATAATGACTCCTTGTGAGTGATTTATGAATTAGTAAAATTGGTTCAACCCCTTTGAATGTGCATTAGTGTATGCTAGATAAGTGTTATATGCCTAACAATCATAAGCTTGATATGTAATTTTATAAAACTATGTGGTTAATTTATAACAACATCAACATGATAGATATATGAACTAACCCATAGGAATAATTTGATTTTTTTATAATATCATTATTGGGTGAAGGAAAAAACCATTAGATTTGAATGTTACCATTTTTAGTTTGATGGCTTTATCTAGGAGATAAGAACATTGATATGATGATCTAGAGATATTTGGGTGTGATATTTTACTAGTTTGATATAGAGTTGGTGAATTCCTATAGGTGACTTACCATAAATTAGAATGAATGGACCCATATACATACACACACACACACACACACACACACACACACACACACACACACACACACACACACACACACACACACACACACACACACACACACACACACACACACACACACACACACACCAAATGGATCTAAGTTAATATGGAATTATAATAATACATGTACACACAAGTGATTTAGGGTGAAGGCAGATCAAAACTAATATTTCCACATATATAATACTAGATTCTAGTAAAAACTACCCCTTTTTATTTTAGTATTGAAATGTAACATAAATACTAGAGTAAAAGGATAAATATATACTTGAATGTATACAACACACTTTGTCTTTGGTAGAAGGCTATGAATATGTAGCTTGCTTAAATAAACATAAAATTAATATGTTGTATTCAATTTCCATAAATTAAATCTAAAATCTGAACTATGATTTAAATTCAAAACTTGAGAGAAAGGAAGGAGTGCACTGATGTGTGGGTGCAATTGTGTTGTCAAGGCTATTAGGCATCCTTGAAACTAATTTTAAATAACTCAAGTAATTAAATCTATTTTATATTCAAAGTTAATATGAAATATAAAGCCACATAATGGGATCTCTATGAGTAATACCAAGGTGTTTAAGCTTTTATGAACCTCAAAACTATTACCTCAAAAATTATGAATCATTCATTGTAGATGATATTATAGAATAGATTTTTTTCATTTATAGGTACCATATAATATGTTTTAAAATAAAAAAATTATAATTGTGCTCATTTTCTATCATGATAAACTCTAAACATGTATAAGTAAACTAATAAGTATCATACCCCATGAATTAGTGCTAATTATGAACTATATATGTGCATGAATGAGTATCATGCCTTCTAAATCAATGCTAACTAATATATAAATGATATTAAACTATATGGTAAATTTTATAACATTATCTCAAATTTATCTATGTGAAAATGTGTAACTTCATTCCAATAAAATGAGTGCATATGCATGGCATAGCCTCCATAATCTATACCAGTGTGTAAACATTTTTTCTATATCAAGACCATTCTAAAATCTTTGAATCTTATGTTTTTCCCAAAACTAAAAAAATTATACTCATGAAGGCTTACCACTAATATGCCCATGTTTTGAGGTGAGGGATGTACCACGAAAGTCACTCATCTTAAAATAAAGTGTTGACTTTATCATGTATAAATATATAATCATGTCAACATTTGGATAATATGTCATCATCATAATGTATCTATCATCAAAGAATGTATGTAACATATGTAATTACATGTCTACAATTTTCATGTTAAACTAGCTATATTGATTAAGCATGCAGTATTAATCATAACTAATATAAACATTAAATAATAGTAAATAATAATAAGCCACATTATATAAATAATAGACCAACACACAAAGGGAAAATGTATTATTTGTATCACAACACCTAAAAAATCCATAATATCAACAAGATTTGTAAACAATCCTTGAGTAATCCACTCATCAACATAGTGTCAAATATAAGGCCAAGGGCCAAAAAAAAGTACATAAATATGTCACACTAAATAATGCTAAGGGACACAAACAAGGTACATATAAATGTTCCACTAAACAAGGCCAACGGATATACATAATGACCATAAATAGATATCACTAAATAGGGAGAAACAACAACACACATGGGACATGATATCACTATAAACAAGGCCAAGGGATAAAAAAAGGTACATGAAGATTCCATAATAAATAAGGCCAAGGGACAAAAATAGGTGACACAAATATGTAGCAATAAATAATTATAATGGTTGTATATAAACAATGATAAACCTATATGAAAAAATAATAACATTAATGAAGTATAGCAAAAGTGAAAAGTAATCTAGACTATCCATGTATATAAATGTCACATCATGTTAAAGTACCATATCCATTTAACTTGTGAAATGTATGAGTAACTATTAATATATTTGTAATAAATATAGATAGATCAGCATGTTAAAATGTCACATAAACATATAACCTATGATAATGTGACACATGGAAGAAGATGTCCCAAGTATCAACATGTCCATTAGGTATAGTAAATTCTAACATCTATGTATCCATGTGTGATCTATATGTCTTACATCACACTCATATACCATGAAGTGCATGTGTATGAAAAATAATATATCATCTACCAAACATGTGATAAATACCATATGTGAATAGTGTAACTAGAAATCACGTCATGTTTAGTTCCTATTTTTTTTGGAATATATTAGTTTTTTTCAATTTTTTAATTTGATTTTGAATTTTTTAATTATCTAGTTTTTGTATTTTTTAATTGTCCAATTTTTTGTTTTTTTTATTTTCTAATTTTACAAAAGGTTCTAACCAATTATCCCATCAATGGGATCATCATGGAAATTTCCTATATCATATGGTACAATGGTCACCTTTTGTCAATGAAATGTACCATGTATAGATGTATAAAATTTTAAATTTCTAAAAAAATATCATGTTGTACCATAACCCTCATCTTCATTCATAAGATAGTATGTATGATACCTAACTCTAGCAAGCCTAGGACTCTATGGAATATAATATATAGTAGGAGAATGTATCAGTGCTTATGTTTATCTTAGAACATGTTTAAATTTCTATGATGTTAACTTAGTATGTTATACAATAGATAATGGCCTTTATGACTCATATATGGATCTATAATTTAATGGATGATAAATAACTATGTATCTAGGAGAATCCACTAATTTCATAAAAACTTAGTGCATAGAAATGTCTGGAATAGGTGTAACTGCTAACTTTGTATAATGATTCTCAATAGGTGTAATTGTTAAATTTGTATAACTATATTGAATTGGTGAAATAACCAACTATTGTGGTAATGGGGGTGGAGGAGGAGATTACTATATTTGTTTTTGTGTTGAAATATGTATGACGGTATGTAATTTATGCATAATGCATATACATATGAACTAACACATGAAACTAAAAAAATTAATTATCTATGGTGAAAAAAATTGATTTGACCATCCACATGGGAATAATAATTCACTATAATCATATGAATATGGTTTATGTGTGTCTTTAAAAACAACATTAAATGGTTCTTTATGTTACTTTTTTTGTGTAATGGTTTTTATGCTTTTCAATCCCTGATATTCAACTACTTGCTCTGGTTTTCATTCCCACACTTGAATTGTAGATTATGCAATTATATATTTCATTTTTATATACTATAATTTTTATGCATACGTAAACCTCCATATAAATTAAAAGACATATTCATATTTTTTATATCAAAATATCCTCCCTTTTGTTGTAACCATGATTTTTCAAAAGTGACATTTCCTTGTGAAATAGTATTATGTACGTAGAATACTCTATCATGTGTCTTAGGCCCAAAAAAATTTGAAATTTCAAAATTCTCTATGGCATCCTAACTTTTATATTGTATTAAATCTCACTCCATTTATCCTATATTCTTAACAAATATAGTTTTTCATGTGTTGCATTGTTATCCACAATAAATACTTCTCTATGTTTTCTTCTAATAAGGGCTCAACTGAACATTGGATCCTTATTAGTAACATCCTAGGAAACATTGATCCTTTTATAATGTGACCTAAAATAAGGTATTATCCTAGTAACGTATTCCTTAGAATCGTGATCGACCATTGGCTTCTTTATAGGAATGTCTTATGATATCTTTGTCTACATCAAATATGTAATAGAAGAGTATGGAGAGGGGAGGCATTTTTGACATACTATCAAATTTATATATGTAATAACATCTCTATACAAAAGTTATCTAATATTTTCTCATAATGCATAGTAATAATTTTCTTTTATGTCCATTAATATGATGATATTTGGGAAATGTTATTGCCCCCACACATTAGAGGTGATGGGGATGGTGATAGCAAGTAAGAGGAAAATTTATTATCTTATTATCAAGTAATTTTTCTAAAATGTCACTTGGTTGATCTTTGAAACTATCAAACATAAGTGGTTGATTCTTGTTTTCAATAGGTGACTTATTTTTAGTTTTTTGCTCTATAACCCATGTCCTTAGATTCTTTCCTTTTATTGAGGATTATAATTGGACTATTTGTTGTATTATATGATATGTTTGGTTCCATTTATTTTGTAAGAAACTATTTATTAGGTGAAGGTAGAATTATATCACTACAATGTTTTTATCTATGTGAATCATAGTTGAGAACAAATGCATAGTTGAAAGCATCCATATAAAATATTTCAAAGGATAAGAATTTTAAAGTGTTATTTCCTAAATTTGGGACATAATACCCTTTCTAAAGATAAGTTATTTATCCAATTCAAAGGTTGATACATTAAATATGTATTATTAAATAGTATAATGTAATCTTTGATTATATCTTCATGACATTGATTCAAACTTTGGAGATGTTCCAATGTGAATTTATCAATTATTTTCTTATTAAATGTGGATAAGGAATTCTCTTATATCTTATTCAAATAAGTAAAGGAACCATTAGGGATACTTTAGAACAAATATAAAGTGTCATATTCTAAAATTTTGTGGAAATTTTGTATTAGTATTTGTTCATAATTACAACATTTACCAAAAAGAGAGTATATATATAAAAAATGATAATATGATCTCTATGGACATCAAACAATTAGAATTTAGGCATGAAATTTTTTTGGGGATAATATATTTGAATACTATTTACGTGATAGTTTGTATAAAATGACATTATCATTACTATTAATGTTATATGATCTATATTGTATATTAAGATAAATTAATTGATTTTTGAGGTCACATATTCTAGGTATCATATAAATTATGTGGTTGGTAGGAATAGTAGTGGTTTTTATATCTTCATTCATTAGTTTTAACTCATTATTTACTCTAAACATACACATAATAGATTCATCAACAAAATCATTTCATTGCTTAGAATTACATTTTAGGGTAGAGTCATTTCATGTTTTGGAATCATTTCACAGCATGGCAATATCATAACAATATTTTGTAAAGTAATTATATAAATTACATGACATTGTGCATCGATATAAGCTTAATGCAAAGATATATTTTTGTATTTATTTTCAAGAGAAGATAGATAAATATCACATTTAGTTGCATCATTTTATACATGAATATAATGGAAAATAGTATACTTTATTTTACACAAAAAACATTATTTTTCATATGCACCCTATTCCCTTGAATTTTGTATTCCCCAATGAGATGATTTGCTTTGGGAAATTGTTGTGGCAAACTATATGTACAAAATGGATTCTTCACATATTTTATTATGCTAAGTGATATGATGTAGTTCATAAGTAAGTGTACTTATGATTCAAATTTAATATTAATATCTTAGGAACACATATATTTTTAGTTTGTTGACTTTACCTCTTATTCAAGTGTATGATTAATATAATAATGTAAAGAATAAGTAGGAGAACTAGGGTCTTAAATTTCATAATCAATTTGTTCATTTCCTTATTCACTATTTTTATCACTAGTCTACCTATATTATTGATTACCATAATCATACAAATATTTTTCATCCACAATAATAATAATCATTTGGGTAATTATCATTATTAATCACATAAGTTTGATCATTCATCCATTAATTATCATAAAATTTAGACATGGGTTGGCTAGAGTAAGGCATGGAATGTCCAAAAGAAAATAAATTATAAAGGATTAGGGATATTTATATTTTATAATAGAGTGATCATTTGTAAATACCAAACCCTAAAATATAAAGGAGTAAAAATACAAATCCTTATCCAAAGTTATGAGTAAACATAGATAGTAGTTCCTTGACAAGGGTCAGATAAATAACTAAAAACTTGTAAAATACCATGATGAGTTATTGGAAAATTAAAGATGTTTTTGATATAGAAAAATAAAATAAAATATAAATGAAAACCATAAATTATTTTCAAAATAGATATACCTTCTACCTTTATAAATTGAATTTCATAAAACTAGTAAATTACAAATTCTATGAAACTATATGATATCTTTGGTGAACATAATTAGACTTTTATCTACTCAATATGACTAGAAAAACCTTAGAGAATTTTAAAAATAGATCCATTTTGGATTGGATGTTTTAAAAATAAGGGATGACCCTAATATAGGAAGCATTATTATGAGAATAGGCATTAAACCCTATGGAAAAGGGGGAATGCATCAACTTTGCACATGTGAACTTGGGAATATTTACAAATTAGGGATGGGAAAATTTTTAAGGTGGAAATATGAAAAACATATAAATAATGATGAAACCTTAATGGAAAGCTATGGTTTTATGTATTCAATAAAATATTTAATTTCACCAATATGTTTTACCCTATTTAGGATTAATACTAACCTTAAGCAAAATAAAATCTATGTATAAAATTTATGTTATAATGTATAAAATTTAATTATGAATCTAAGTGTAATACATTGTGAATGGTTTTATTATTTCACTTTATAAATATATAAATTAATAAAGAGTATAAAATAGTTAATGTTAGTATATTATGTTTAGGACATGACTGTAAGTCACTCGATGCATGATTTGGACATTTGTATGTGCCTAAATGGTGTTTTAGCCTCAAGATGGTACAATATAATATTAGGTTACTATTTTTATATCTTTTTCCATGTGTATTTATTTATATATTTTGATATAATTAAATGAACATATTTTTTTTAGGTTTGTGTGCAATCTTAAGATCTAATTTTGTGTGTGCCTCATAGAAATTGATCTCCTTCACCTGAAACCTTAGGTCCAATTACAATGATATAAATTAAAAAATGGGAAGAAATGTAGGTTGATCTAAACTTAACCATTCCCTATGAATGTCTAAGTGTTGTTTACATATCTAATATTCTTAAGAGGGGAGTCAAACCACATTTAGTTATCCTTTTTAGGTGTGTGTTTGAAATTAGTGCTCATTTAATGTATTTAACCTATGATATAGTTTTTGAAACTTGGAAAATGAAAATTTTGGATTGGTTATCAGGTGTTTTATAATTGGATAAGAAATACTCCTCATGATTGATTTAAAACTTGGAAAGAATAAGGCAGTTCCTTTGAATGTGTAGTAATGTATAGATGTATGCCAAATAAGTGATAGATTCATAAAAATATTAGGATATATTTATATTTATATGGAACTATTTATGTATTTTATCATGCCATTAACACACTATATGGATCATCTAAGCCATACAAATGATTTTATTTTTAATAATGACCACTGTGGGGTAAAGGATGAAACCATTAGATGTGGATGGTAGATGGTACAATATGAGTCTAATAATTTTGTCTAAGTGATTAAAAAATTTATTTGATGATCTAGGGATGTCTAAATATGATATTTTATAGGTTAGGCACATACTATATGAAATCCTATATGTGACTAAAATCAATTTAGAATGATTAAACCCATATATACAATGTGGATGTGAAAGAATGGAAAATTAAAGTCATACATGTATGCACAAGTAATTTGAGGTGAAGGTAGGTAAAAAATGAAATTTATAATTATATTTATATGGAAATTTTTATGTAATTTATCATGCCATTAACACACTAGATGGATTAACTAACCCATAGAAATGATTTTATTTTAAAAATGAACACTATTGGGTGAAGGATGAAATAATCAGATTTGGATGGTACCATCTATAGGGTACAATATGAGTCTAACAGTTTTTACTAGGAGATATAAAATTATTTTGTGATCTATAAATGTTTGGATAGTATAACTTATAGGTTTGTCATATACTAGGTGAAATCCTATAGGTGACTAACATCAACATAGAATGATTAGACCCATAGATATCATGTGGATGTGAGAGAATGGAAAATTGCATTCATACATGTATGCACAAGTAATTTAAGGTAAAGGTAGGTCAAAAATAACATTTACAAGTGTTTAGTACCATATTATAGTATCCATAATTCTTGTGTCAAAAATATTGTAGTCTATCTACATGTTTCTCATTTATATTTCACCCTCTATTAGATGAACATCTATTTTTTTTTTTCATTGTGTCATTTATATATAAATATTTTATTATAATTGGGAAAACCCACTCATTCTAATTTACATCAATATTTTCTTTATTTTTCACCTCTTTGTGGAAACATCAATATTAATTTCAAGATGGCACTTTTTTATAAGGTGAAAGTCTAGGAATATCTAAGCATATTGGTCTTTAAGTTCTCTTTTCTTTTTTTAGGTGTACTATATATTGTATTGATCATATTAAGAACCTATTGTTGGTATTATTAATCCTTATGAAGAGTGAAAATATAAAAATTCTAAAAATTAGAAACTAATACATCAAATAAAAATAAAAGGCAATTTCAAAATGTAAATATCTTTAAAAATTCAAAACCACCAAAAGATGTGATAACATTATTAGCATGCCCCCTATATTATTTGAATCTAAATCCCCACATTGAACCTCATAGTATATCCATAGGTATATTATAGTGTTTTATGTTAGTATACTAGAGTACAAGGATTTACATATATATTATTAGTTCCATCTACCTTTTTAGGTAAGTAGACAATCTTTAGACTTGACCAATGGATTCATTAGGGTCCAATGAAATGGTGAACACATCATAGAAAGGTAAGATACTCTTACATTTTCATGAATTTAACTTTCATGGGATGATAATTACACTTCACTTGCTATCTCAATATTTATTTTTGATGGATTAGGTCTCCAGGTTCATTGATATCAAAAAAATTAAATCTTTCCAAAATTATTAGATTGTCTTATTTTTGGTGAAGAATGTTGTTTTGCCTTGATGGTTCCATATTTTCCATCTCTCCATTATTTCCCCTTCATATATATACTTTTTTCAAATCTCTCCCATATTCTATATATCATATTTTCCATCTCTTTCATACTTTTCTACATTATGATAGGTATTAACATTCAAAATTTCCCCTTTGAACTTGACATATTTGAATAGAAGTCAAATATTTGACTTGTTTTCATATGATCTCTCAATCATTACTTACTTTTAATCTCTTAGTCATTAATTCATTTTAATAATATTTATCTTAGTTATATTTAGCATCTTTGGATTTTATTCTCCTTTATTCAAGTCATCCAAACCTAATTTATCCCTCCCTTTATGGTTATCTAGTCCCATTTCAACCATTTACATTTTATTTTAGTCATTACCATTTTCTACTTGGGTTTTCTAGACCTAATATAGCATTTAAATCATGTCTATCTAGCCCCTTTTATCTCTTTTATATTTATTTGGGTTTTACAAACCTAATGTACTATTTACCATTGTATCTATCTATTTTTTCCTGTCCTTTTACCATGTTCACTTAGAGTTTAAAATATTTCCATTTTTATACTCTCCTACATATGCCCACATTTTTTATTCCAATTTTAGCCTTGTATCATTAGGGTTATCATATGGATCTTCTAACCTTACATTATCAAGATGAAGGTATTTTCATGCATTTATTTTAGTGAAAATTTATGTCAAGGTATGCATATGTTACTTTCATATATTTCATTCATTTATCATCATTTTTACAATAATTTTTCTATCTTTCAATTTTTTTTGGCTTTTGTAAAGAACCATATCATATTGAACTATTATCACACATGATATATTTGGGTAAGGCATATGTATACACCTATATTTACCACTTACTCATGATTTATTTTGTAGGAGTCATCATCACATCAATCTTCTTGATTGTACATCTTGAAGAGTGTGTAAAGATTTGGGTGGACTGGTTTGGTGTATTTTTTCAGAGATCCTTGTGATGATCATGTGTAATACATGATTTCATCCATAATAATTTTATCATTATGGATTCTGATTTTTTTCTCCATCCTGCCTCATTTTTTTATTTTTTATGTGATTTTATCTTACTTCTTCCTGTATGAAGCAATTGTATAGTGTTCCTCAACTTTATTAAATAAATTATCAAATTCATATAAGTATTATATCTAAAATAAAGTTTTTTATTTCTTAAGATATAAGGATTTAATATTGTGTCCATTAATATTATTATTAATACATAAATAAGGCCAATGACATCGACCAAATCTGATAGGTGACCTTTATTATTTGGATCTATATATAAGCTTCTTGATTTTCATTTTTCATATGCAATAAATCTAATCTACTACAATTATGCACACAAATACACCTTACTAATAATATTATGATACTATTTTTCTTATGATCCTACACTTATGGAAATCTAGTTAATACAAGGTCTTAAGGTGAGAAGTTGAACCAACAAAGTACACCTAGTTTTCAGAGTCTTCAACTAAAGATACTTAGATAATATTCTTTATATATTGAGATTCACATAAAACATCTATCACAAATTTCCACTTAAGACAAAGGGAATATTAATGTGCTAAAATTTCAACCTAAGGTAAGCATCCCAATCCATATACTCTTTTTTTACTTAGTATATTGGATATGTGTATGTGTTATATTAGTATGTTATTTTATTCCATTATTATATTAATATATGACTATTAATATATGTTATATTTGAATTATATTTTATGATTATTACACCTCTTATTATAATCCATTGTTTAGATACCTATTGGTTACAATCCTTAGTTTAAATACCTCTTATTTCTAATCATTAGTTTGGATACTTCTTGGGTATTACTTGATGTCATTTATCTCTCTTTAGATTACCCATTTTACATATTAGATCTAGGTGAATATCTTTTTCATTGATTATTTACATAACAATTCATAATTATATATTTTGTAACATTTTTATAATTTTTTTCCTTACATCTCCACTTCACTTGGTATCACACCATCTTTTATTTTTTGAATATATTATGGTCTTATCTATTTTTTTTATATTAGATGATATCTATACTATTGATCGTATTCACCTAACAAACACTACATAAATAGAATTATTTTATAATCTCATCATAATAACACCCTGAATTTATTCATGTTTTCAAATATATATATATATATATATATATATATATATATATATATATATATATATATATATATATATATATTCATCATGAAATTATTTTACCCTATTTTGGATTTTATAATCATAATTAAAATGTAATTCAAAAAGTATAACAAGTAAGATTGAATTTAAAAGTATAATTTTGAAATTTATTTGACATGTTTAATCAATTGAATATATAAACTACTAAATATATCAAGATGCTTATATTATTTAATTAATTAAATGACTATGATTGAATTTTGATAATAGAAAGGGACTAAAATTAAGAGTAAGAGTCACTAATATATAGAACTAATTATTTATTCATGTAGGGTCACTAATGCAAGGTTAAGGAAATTCCATCATTGTTACAACTGAGGTGGATTTTATTATCCTAGAATATTTTGTTTGTGACCATAAATTTAGTAGCACCTACTTGTAATACCTCTATGTGTGTGATCCTAATTCCTAACTATGTGCAAAAATATATAATTATTCTCTTTCTCCTAGAAACCCTATGTCCACTTGTTAAGGGTAGAAACATATAAAAACTTAGGAAGTGTAATGTGTAAATCTATCCTAAATTCCCCTCATTTTTGAATAACTGCTACCTACATATCTAATAATCCAAAAAAGGAAGTCGATACACAGTTCTTTATTTAATGTGAATATTAAATTTTTCTCCTTTGATATATGAATCCACATACAATCTAGCTTTATATACTTGAAAATATTCACTATTGTCTTGGATTGGTGTGTTTCAAACATGGAAGGTCATTGGTCCTAGTGATTGATTTACAATTTGGGAAGAATAGGTCAAATTTTCTCAATCTATAATAGTGTATAAATGTTTGATAGATGAGTTTCAAGTTATTAATAATTATGTGTTTGATTTATATTTATTACATTTGGTTAATTTATCATTTCATTGATACTAAAGATAAAAAAATTAACCCATAGGAAAAATCTAATTATTAAAAATAGCCATTATTGGGTGAGGGATAATAAGGTCACCCTAAAATTAGTTTCATAGATGAAAATATTTGAGCATGGAATTAGTGTCTAAGGTAAAATAATGTATATATGATGTTTTAGATGTTCTTAGGTAATTTATTTATCTATTTTGACATAGACTAAGAGGTTTTGTAAGTGTTTGAAAATAAAATAGGAAATTTGAACTCATAAAAAACATGTGGATGTGAGAGAATGGATAATAAGAGTCATATATGTTCACACAAGTCATGTATGGTGAATTGTTGTCAAAAATGATATTTTAAAGTGTATAATACCAAGTTTAAGTATCTATAAATTCCCTCATATTATTTAAGTATTGAATTTGATATAAATACTAGAGTAAAAGGATAAAGTATGCATGATTGTGTACAATAGAATTTGAATTCAAGAGATGGATCTAAATTTATAGCTTTTATCCATGAAAAACCTTAAATTATAATTTATTATTCAATGTATATATGTGAAATACGAAATCTAAAATTGAAAATTGAAAAAAAAATTAAGAACAAGGAACAAGCACACTTGTATGTAAGTAAAAAGTGTTACCTTATAACTTATTAGATATGAGGGTTCCTTATTGAATCATTGTAAAATTATGCTTCCTATAGAGTCAAGTTGGATATTCCCAATATTTATATAACTATGCAAGAACTTGGGTTGGTAAGATAAATTTAACAACACTCATGATTGTGGAGTAGTGTAATATAGTCCAGTGTTATTGAATGTCAATTGAACTAACTAAAATAATTAATTAAAAATTTTATATTGAACCTAAATATGGTAATTTGGGAACCACATAATGGGTTCACTATGGGTAATCATGTGGTTTTTAAGTATCATTGAACCTCAATGTACATTTCCTCAAAAATAATTAATCAACCATTGCAGATGGACTTATAGATTCAATTTGCTCACTACCTAGTGCCATTAAATAATGTTTAAAAATAAATAACTAAAATAGTTCCTTACTATAAAAAAATGTAAATGTACATGAACAAGTATCATGCCTCATTTAATCTATGCTAACAAATATACATGTTATGAATTTATATATTAAATATCAAACATTTATCTCAAATGTATTTGAATGTGAAAATTTGTAATGTTTTTTTTCTATAAACTATGTGTAAATGTATGGCATATGCACTAAAGTATATTTTAATATTTATTTTTTAAATCATGTATTTTCAAATTAAGTTAATAGACATGGCATATTCTCATAGAAATTATTTCAATGTGTCGATATTTTCCAAACATCTGAATCACTATTATGTTTAAACCACTTCAAATTTATGAAATCTATACTCTATCAAAAAAAATTTATCATAGATACTTTTATCTATATTAAAAACCCACTAACATCTCCCCCAAATTTAGTGATATATGTATCCTATGAGTCACTCATATCAAAATAAGATTTAAGTGTATTTTGTCATGTATAAATATGTAATCATGTATAGTCATGTCAACATGTGGAGAATATTTCATCATAGAAATGAATGCCATCAAAGTGGATATTTAACATATTTAATTCAAGGAATATGGGTGTCAAGTCAATATAGTTTTATGAATTAATCATGCAATATCAACCATCACTACTATAATAACTAAATAATCCTACACATTAAAAAGTTACATGATGTAAAACATTACACCACATAAAAAGAGGAAGTGTGTGATATGGATCATGGCACACATAAACTAAATAGTCTAAAAAAGCTTAATAATATCAACAAACTTAGTAGGAAATCCAATATTCATCCCCTCATAGGCACACAATGTCACCCATAAGGCCAAGGAACATAAATATGTTGTAAGAAACAAGGTGAAGAGCCATAAATAATGGATATAAATATGTCACAACAAATAAGACCAAGGTATATAAATAAGGTTAATAAAAAACAAGGCTAATGTCCACACCTAAGGGACTTAAATATGTCATAATAAATAATGCCAACATCCATACATAAAGTGTATAAATACATCACAATAAAAAATGCCAATGGTGGAATACAATAGATAATAATGAATATCCTATCATGAAAGATTAATAATGTCAACGAATCATAAATCAAGTGAAAACTAGTCTAAACTATATTCTTATATTAATTTCACATCATATTAAGGTAGTGTATCCATGTATCACTTGTAATATGTGAGTAAATAGCAAGACATGTGTAACCACTCTAAATAGCTCAACATGGCAAGAGGTCAGTAAACAATATATTATAACATAATGAAAATTTTGGAATAATATGCCTATTTCACCCTAACACACACACACAAACACACACGCACACACACACACACACACACACACACACACACACACACACACACACACACACACACACACACACACACACACACACACACACACACACACACACCCTATTTAAATTTTAAACAGGGTCCCATTATTGCTTTAATATCCTCATTTGAGGTCGTATGAATCTTAGAAGTTTATGACATTGATTCTAAAATTGATAATCCTAAGGATGCTTATAATATTTAAAACATGTTTCAAGTTTATGATAAGAAGAATTAAAATTATAAATAATCCATATTACATGATTTACCTTTTTCATTTGATTTTCCTTAACTCAATGCTTATTTACATGTTAGATTTTCAATTTAAAGTATAAATGGGTTGATATGTTATTTTATAGTTTATTATTTTCCTATGATGTGTTTTAAATATGTTATTTTATGAATAAAAATACACCCTTGGGCTTATCTAATATTACCATGTGGTATTGTTATAATAACCCATTTCCCAAGAGAAGAGAATAACTCACCCAAATAAAAGAATCATCAGGATCTTACCAAATGTCATCATCTCACTAACCTATAATCTCTCAATATTTTCAAGATGTGTGAATCCTAATACATAAGTGGAGTAATAATATACTTCTACATTTCATCATCACACTAACCTAGTTAGAGGTGATGTTAGTAGAGTTCCTTGTAATATCATTCTATGCAAGTAGACTAGTGAGAGTTATCCACGTGTCATCATCTTGTTAACCTATGGATGATGTCAATTAAGTTACTTTTACTATTATGTAGACAAATAGAGTAGTGATATCCACACGTATCTAATAATATCACTAACTTAGAGGTGAAGTCAATACATTTCTTTGTATATCATGTCTGGTAAGTAGATTAGTGAAAGTCATCCACATTTCATCATCCCACCAACCTAGATATCACATTAATAGATTTTATTATACTATCATGCTAGGAAAGATGAGGAGTGAGAATCATCCATGTGTCATCATCATGCTAACCTAAAAGTGGTTCACTTTATGATAATGATTATTATAATCCAAGTAAGAAAATCATCAAGATTATCTAACATGTCATTATCTTGGTAATCTATGGATAAGAGAATAAGGTACATCAAACTAGAGATCAATTACAAGATGTATAAAAATACATAAACATGTGTCCCTCAACCACACAAGCAAATAATAAAGCCATGAATACTAATCCCAAAAGTGTGGAAAAGGGACATTTGTCATATTATGGTGACTAGGAACTTGGAAGTATGTAAAAGAAGCCATATGGAAATAAAAACCATAGGAATTAGCATTATGAAACTCAAATGAGAAAAGTAGACATGGAATGGAAAAATTATGTTATTACCATTAATTCACATGAACTAGTGAATTAATGCATTCAATTCATGAAGTTAAGTAATCTAAAGTAATAAAATTTGAGTAACCATATTCAATGTGATTACATTACCTCCTATTTATCAAGTGAAAACTAATAATTTGAAGCCCCACATTGACCAAGATATTTTAGACCTTTCAGAGAGTAGACATATTCCTATTTGAGTTTTAGTGGATTATTTATATTGCATTCCTCCATCTACATATTACATTGTAGTACTAACTAAGTATATAGACACATCATTTGACTTGATAAATCTTAAACCTAATTTAAAACACTACTTATCTATTTGGGATGATGTCAATATTCTAGAACCATATAGGGTAGAATACTTGCTTTCAATTTGCATAGAGGAATATAAGGATGACCTTTTGACAATAAAAGTAGTTGACCTACACAATTCTACAACTAAACCCAAAGTAATACCCTGCATTAGTTTACTATTTTATTTATTTATGAATCATAAAATATCTATAAAAATATTTAATTTTTGATTTATCAAGACTCCTATAGAATACATAAGCAAAAACACATTAAAAGGGGACTATAGGATCCCTATTCTATAGATTACCTTTAGGGAGTACATGATCAATTCATGTCCCATTACAAACAAAATCCATAGTAAACTATAAGAATGGGATATAAACCTAAGTAGATTTAAGGCCTTACTGTTATTTTTCCCATAGTCACCTTCAAACCAGGGGTACAGATTTTCATGGATTTCTTAAAAAAAAAAATCAATTCCTAAGATGTTTTAATGTCAATGATATATGGGTCCCTTTGTTAGATATAATCATAAAATCTAATAAAAATATCCCCCTAAGAGAGGTAATCATCTCCAATTTTATTCAATAAATCACCAATCTAAGGAGCTTATCAGAAGATACCTTATACATGAATGTATTATCTAGTAGATCTTGTAACTACAATATCAAATTCAACCTATGAGGAAATATACAAACCATCTACATACTATGTAAAGAATAGATTTTTTTATGAGTTCAATGCTCTCCATGTTCAAATATTCTAAGAATAAAATAAAAAGGTTGATATAGACATTTTATCCTATGGTGTACTTGTCCATATATGGGAAGAACATTCATAGGTTATTACACCCCATAAAGAAAACTATTCAAAAAATGGGTGATTAATGCTTATATCTTTAGTTCACCATGATAAACATAGAAGGTACCAAGTCACACCCTCTATAATTACCACATATCATTCCCAAAAATTTGGCTATGTAGAAAATTGTTGATCAATTAGCTAACAGTGCTAATGTTGAGTTACGAAGGGATAAGCAAGAAAATATGCACCCAACCCCTCTTAACATTAGATGAATATAATATACAAGGTGGGAAACTTTCAGTTGGTGGAAAAATTTAAGGTTTAATATGGATTAAAATTGGAACCATATAGACATTGGGACCCTAGCAAAAGCATCAGGGAACATATAAAGAAATATGAGAAGAAGGTGAAAATCAATAATGGGCATAATTCCTAAAGTCATGATAGTGTATTCATGAATTTAGAGGATGAAACTAAGGTTTATATAAGGACGGTAGTGTAATAATTTTAATTATTATTTCCCAAATGATCCAATATGATCCTAAAATTACTCAGGAAGATTTCAAGAAGATTGAAAGTGAACAATTGGTTTCTACACCTATTCATAGACCCCCTCCAAAAATAAAATTAGATATGTAAGAACAAATTGGCTCATATATAAAATCATATTTTAAATATAGAGTTGATACTATCCCTATACATTTAGTTGTTACTTCTCCTCAACATATAACTAATGTGGAGAGAGTTGTAGGTCATAGTAGAGTAGCTAGGATATTTTATATGTTACCTATACCTCCCCTAGCTATAATGCAACAAGTAAGTATTCCTAATTTCCTCTCTCAATTTTCCATTTATTGTCCTTCTTTTTCACCATGTATTATAACTACACCACCAATGGTCACACCCTAATATCCTTGGTGACCATATTTACCTCCCATAATTCCCCTAGTGATCACTCCCACTTCATTAACACTTGATACCACTACAATATATTCATCTCTCATTATACATTCTATCGGGTTAGCCTCGATTAAATCTAAGACACCAATAACCTATAATATAAGGCCTAAGACTCCTCAAATATCACCCTATAAGTTGGAAGCAAAGCAAAGTCCAATAAAAGTGTCAAAGGAGGAAAAGGATAAAAGAAGATGTCAAAATATATCAAATATAGTTGAAATATATGATAGTGAAGAAGAAGATAAAGGATTTAAAAATTAAGAAGAAAGGGTGTTTAATATAGACATAGAGTAAAATGAATCATCTAATTAAATGACATAAGAAGATGAAGAATATGAGTGGGCAACTAAAGAAGATACTCAATCTAGAGGGATTGAGGATACTATGGCAATTTAAGGCAATTAATCAAAGAAACTTTAACTTAGTGGCCACTAAGTTATTTTTAGACAAAGAGGGAGACTTAGAAGGTGAATCATGGTCAATATTACAAATCTTAGTACAATGGCCATCATCAACCACATGACCAGGCTCTCTATCTCAAGCTACCACCATGAAAACTACAACAATAATTGCCCTAGTTATTTTCTCCTTGAGTGTAAGTACACAATTTCCCCATTATTTGGTTACTTCTTTAGTTCTTGTTACTACAATTTATGTATCATGAATTACCAATTATTTGTATTCTTTGAGCCTAATGAATAATCCCTAGGAAGCTACAATGCCAATT
>JARHVA010005372.1:907500-922500 GCA_037957365.1 Torreya grandis | reverse complement strand
TCCCAGAATCCTTAGTTTCTTTAGCGAACAACAACATAACAAACTAGTTGATTCACAAAGATAATTATAGTAACTAAGGAAGAACAATGTCCTCTTATTCAAAATAGAGCAAGTATCCAATTCCTTTTCCTTACTCATTTATAGGGGGACCCAAATACATGAATATTATATTCTAAAGGAGCTCATTACACTTAAAATTTATACACTACTCAATGCTTTGGGAAGAGGTGGAGTCTATAAGTCCATATTATATCAAGGACCAACTTTCTCATGAGGATAATAAATACATAAATGATCTCCTACCTATAAAATAATAATGCCTCCACCAAGTGGTAGATAAACCATAAGTAATGTCATGCATTGACCAATTTAGAGTTTTGTTTATTAATGCAACTATTTATGGGGATATTTTACATGTTATGAAGGTTAATAATATTATTGATTACATTTTAGGTAGAGCATTTGAGAGATATCTAAGACTCCCATGCCCTAAAACTACCTAGAATTAATTCTCAGCCAATGTTTGGATTGAGCGTAATATAGTGGAAGGGAAATTAAATAAATGGCTTGTAAAAGAATAGAGGATGAATACTAAATGGGTTATCTCATCTAGTTGAATTATAAAATTTATACTTGGAATTCAGATAACTATGGCCCTATTAAATAGATTATATTTCTTTCCTAGTATTTAATACATCCATGTTGAGTGGGTTCCATTATTGGATATACTTTTGTCATACAAAAAAATGGTGGCACTTAGAGAAATTATTAGTTCAAAGATAAAATCACAATTAGTCCAGCCTAATCAAAGGGAAAATAAAAAATATTTTACATGACGTCAAACCTATTGGACATAGTAATAACAATTATATAAGACCTATGGTCAATAAGGTAGCCCTTAGACAAATATTTGGAAAAAAGGTAAGCAAAGACTATTCTTTTATTTTTATGCACGTACACACACACACACACACACACACACACACACACACACACACACACACACACACACACACGTGTGTGTGTGTGTGTGTGTGTGTGTGTGTGTGTGGTGTGTGTGTGATGATGTCTATCCCTAAATATTATAAGCCATACAAGACACTACAATGCCAAGATTATCTAATAATATAAGAAAGATCCTAGGCAAAATGGAGGACTATTGGTACTAAAAAGATGTCACTATCATCAAGTTATAAGTAACAAGAACCAATACCTTATTATACCATACCATATTGCAAACCACATGGCAGACTAAGAAATTTCATTCAAATTTACAATATCATTGATGAAGAATTGGTTCCGTTGGGTGAATATTTTGTCAATCAGCATACTGATAAACAAAATAGGTCTGATCAACCACAGCAAGAAGATTGGTCAGCCAAATGTGTAGGTTTACCACATCAAAATGGGATGAACCTCTCCTCTCATCAAGGGGAGATTCCTTGAAGATATGTAGGATCTATATAACACACACACACAAATATATATATATATATATATATATATATATATATATATATATAGAAAATAACACTCAAGGGTAGGATAAACCATCCATCTCTCTTTTTTGAGAGATGATGTGCATACATCAGAGGAGAAATCTTGATGAAATGATAGAAAACACTCCTCTTCTTTCATAAGTGTTGTTTAGCAGACAAAAAGAATCTTTCTAGTGATGCAAATAATTGTAATAGGGTATAGTAACAAAGTAGGTTGAAATGAGGCACAAAGTCTCCACCTCAACTGCTAAAGAGTGAAATATGAAGAATAATGAGGGCACAAAGTCATCCTAAGGCTCTTTACATATAAATAGAAAATAAACACACACTAAAGACAATTATGATAGCACAAAGTCTGAAAGTAACTGGCTTCAGGACACCTTCTTATTCACCTCCACTAGTTCTTCTTATTTATTTAAAGGGATAGAAAATGTATTAAGGAAATAGACATAAGAAAAATTTCTCCAACAACTAAGTTATTATAGCACAAAGTCTAAAAAGTCACTTGCTTTCTTATTCCAATAACAAAATTTAATCAACAATCTGAGCTTAAAGTCTCAGTAATGCCTTTCAATTTTGGCAGAATTTAGTTTTTGATAACAAAAAGATCTCTCTAAAATAATAAGAGAGAGTCCATTATATTGCCCTCCAAGAAAGACTTGGGATTAGTAACACATCATGTTGCGTTAAATTATGTCAAGAAGATATGCTAGAACTGGGTCCTTGGTTCAATTTGATCCTCTGTTCTTTGGTTGCTTTCTGCTGGCCTTAACAATTAACACATGGCAAGTTCTACTACAAAATAGGTGAGGACACTTGGTAGCATCTATGGGACTTTGAGAGATGTTTATTGAAATAAGCTTTGAAACCTATAAGAAACTCAAGATGTGGATATAGACAATTGTTGCGCTCCATAGAGTTATAATGGGATACATGGCATATTTTGGATGTCTTTTAAAAAAAATATTGCAGAAAATGACACATGGCAACTTCCACTAAGCTCTTAGCTTCCCTTTTGAAACATTATAGACACATTTTAGATTCACAAAAATGATGCCACATGGCATGTTCTATTGCTTAAAACTATGTCTCAACAGACAACACCTAGCAGTTTCCACTAAACTTTGTAAGGGACAAATGGTGGCTTTTTGGGCTTTTATTTCCTCAATGGGTTTTCTATTTCAAGGGACTTTTCTTTCAGACAAAAAGTTGAAAGGAATTCTTTCAGACAATTTGTCTGAAGGAAATCTTCCTTCTCTTTATTTATGCTTTCCATTGGGCTTTCTTCTCAGGTGAATTCCTTCAGACAAAAAGTCTGAAGGATTTTTACCTTAACCATTTTTCCATGAGAACTTTTTTGAAGGAATTCCCTATGTCAAACTTTGCTCACATCCCTCCGCAAGGGTATTCATCTTGGTTTAATGTCCTTCTCAAGGGTACCTTTTCCTTTGGCTTTGCCTTAGTTGATTTTCTGCCGATCTCAATAGGTGACATGTGGCAGCATCCACTGTGAAATAGGTGTTGACATGTGACAACATCTGCTTAACTTATGGAGGCTTTAGATGCCTTTTGAGTGTCCCATGAAAGATGACATGTGTTGGCTTCTGCTATGTTTTAGAAACATTGTAGATACACTTGAGACTCACTTAGATTCATGTAGATGTAGACACTTGTCACATTCTGCTTATCTTACAAGGGACACATGGAAACTTTTGTAGCTCTTAGAAACAAAGTAAAATGGGGCTCGATAGGTGACACTTGGTAGCATCTACTAGGTTTTGATGGGCTTTTATTTCAAGCTTTTACTTTGGGATTTTCTTACCTTAGTCACTTTTTCCATGGAAATTCCCTCCACAAGGGCACTTGTCTCTTTGACTTTTAGGACACTCCTTTGAACCTGCCACTTGAACTGACCAATTGAACCAACTTTGGTTCAATAGTTCAATGGTTCATTCCTTCACTTTTATTTCTTCAATTGACTGCTTAAATCAATTTCTTTGAAATAAACCATGTTGAACCAACCAACTTTGAACCTATTAAACCTTTGAACCTGAGTGGCTCAATGGTTCAAGTTTTCTTCTCTTTGATAAGTGTTTTGAAGCTGTTGAACTTGAGCAGTTACACTTTGAACCTTGACAAAAATGCTTAATTCTTGTTTGATGATGTTGAACCTTTGAACCCATTGAACCCATTAAACAAAAATGGTTCAAGGTTCAATGGTTCAAACACTGCATAGAAGCTTGTTGATAAATTCTTTTAGTTGAACCAAGGCATTAAACTAATCCTGAAATGACTAAGTGTTGGAAACTTGTTCTTTTGATTGAACTCGCCTATAGAATCCTTTAAACCTATTAAACTCGTTAGTCCTTTTACTAAAAAAGCTTTAATAATTCCCAATTTTGAGGTTTAGAATAATTTTTTGAAATTTGAAGAGATAGTTTTGTCTTGCAGGACCAAAATAGCTTATATTTTGTCCCAAAAATGAGTGACATTTTTTGAGTACAACAGCTGGCTCCAGTTGGGGAACTTCCATCAATTATAAATAGAACTTAAGGGAGTAGAATCCAGAATATCCAATGTCTTCATGTGTATCATTAGTCTACAGAGTCATGTTACCCATGAAAGAAAGGCATAAAAAATGAAAACAAATAAAATAAAATGGAACTAAAAACTATACAAATATACGTATGTACATATGAAATGATCTAGTACTTCAAAAATTGAAGTGTTTCAAATGCTACCGACTATGAGGTAGAGAAAAGAGTGTGCCATCTTGATACTTCAACATAAAGCTATTTTCACCATTATGCTGATGAGTAATAAATGGGCCTCTCTGAAGGGAGTAAAACTTTCCATGCATCCCTTTTGGTTCTCTCCTTTTGTCCCACTACAGGACTTTATCTCCAACATGGAAATCATAATTTTTTGCCTTTTAGTTGAAGAGTTTCTTTACCAAACTTTGATGGGTCACAATTCAGTCCACCACCATAGTTCTCTTCTCATCTAGCTCAGTGAATCACATGATCCTTTTATCAAGGGGTCTTTCATATGTTTGATCTTTAATTGCCTAAGCCAATTTTAATGCTGGTAATTCTAAGGTGATTGGTATCTCAACATTGATACCATAAATAAGTTGGAAAGGAGACATACCAATTGCCCTCTTTGGTGTGATTCCATCTACCCATAGAGAATCAATCAATGCTTTATGCCATGTCCTTTGGTTTTCATCTGCCAGCTTCTTGATGATGGTCACTAGGTTCTTATTGCTTGATTTAGCTTGTCTATTCCCTTGTGGAAAGTAATCAGAAGAGTGGGAGAGTGTAATCCCATAATATAAATAGAATTGTGTAATCTCTTGGTAAGTGAAACAAGCTACATTGTCAGTAACAATCTTGGTTGGGACTCCAAACTTGGAAATGATATTCTCCTTGAGGAAATTGCACACTACTTCTGAAGTGGCATGTTTGGTTGGAATTGCTTCTACCCACTTGGTGAAATAGTCAGTTGTTATAAAGACATAATCATCTCCAACACTTGAAGATGGGTTTATAGCTCCAATAAAATCAATTCCCCATTACTGGAATGGTTCCTCTATGGCCACTGGCTTGAGAGGCAAGGCAACCAACTTGGGTCTTCCAACAAACTGTTGGCATAGTTCACATTTTCTCACCCACTTATATGCATCTTGGAAAAGAGTTGGACATTAATACCTTGCTCGTAGAATTTTATGGGAAGTCATAGGAGTAGAAAAATGTCCTCCATAGGCTAGACTGTGGAAGGATTTCAAAAGTTGGCTTTGTTTCTCTTTGTCTACACAGCGAAGGAATACTCCATCAAGGCTTCTCTTATACAGGCCATTGTCCCAAAGAACAAAATTGGTAGCTTTCAACTTGATATTTCTCCTTTCTTTGTAAGATAAGTGAGTAGGACATTCACCATAATTAAAGAAATGATAAATAACTAAATACCGCTTATTGGTATTGGACATAAAGAAGACTGGTAGTGTGTCTTCAACCTCTACTTCTTCATGCTCTACTTCTTCTAGTTTGTTATCAACAATTAATTGGCATAGGCCTTTTCCCCGTACCAGATTTGTTGGCTTGATGTCTAGATCAAACTCCTAGATATTTATAATCTAATTTCCTCTTTTTATCCCAAACTCTTGCTGGGTTAATATGGACTTGACTATAGTATCAAGAACTAAGGTAGTAGTGTGTGAATTCAGGATATAGAAGCAGAAATGTTTGACTACTTTCACTATTGCATAAGAATGCTTCTCCATGTTTAATTACTTTAGCTCATGAGATTTGAGAGAGTAGCTCATGAAAGAAATGGGAGATTCCATACCTTCTTTATTTTGTTGAACTAAAATTGCTAAAAGTGTGTGTTCAAAAGCATAACTGTATATGGTGAACTCTTTGTTGTAGTGTGGACAAACCAGAGTTGTGGCATGGGCAATGGCAGTCTTGATATCTTTAAATGCCAACTTTCCTTCTTTAGTCTAGCTGAAGGTGGTCTTCCCTTTCATCATGTTTACAATGTGTCAAGTCTTCTCAGCAAACTCAGGGATGAACCTTTGTAAGAAATTCACCTTTTTGAAGAAAGAGTGAACAACATTTTTACTTGTAGGTAGGGTAAGCTCTTGAATAGACTTGACTCTGTCTAAGTAATTTTTATGCCTTTTTTGGACACAATGTGTCTAAGAAGTTTCCCCTCTGTTACTCCAAAAACTTACTTCTTGGGATTCAAGGAAATGCCATTCTGGCAGCAGCGCTCTATCACTTGTTGCAAGTGGCGTAAATGATCTGGGTGATGCTTAGAAAATATGGTCAAGTCATCAATATAAACTACAATGAATTTACCCATCTCATCCTTGAAAGCAAGATCCATTTCTCTCTGAAAGGTAGCACCAGCATTTATCAAGATAAAAGGCATCCTTCTATATGTAAATGTGCCCCAAGGTGTGGTGAAGGTAGTCTTGTGTTGGTCTGCTTCACTAACTTTAACTTGATTGTATCTTGAGAAGCTATCTAGCATGGATAACATCGTTGAGTTGGTCACTATTTATAGCATTTGATCCATGATGGGTAAAGGATAGTTATCCTTTAGAGATGACTAATTTAGATTCCTAAAATCTACACATATGTGAATTTTGCCATTTTTCTTCCTTATAGGCATTATGTTTGCAATCCATGTGCAATGATGGATTGGGAAATGATTCTAGCATTTAACATTTTTTGTATCTCAGATAGAATAGTACTTGATATCTTTGGATTATACTATCTAGATTTTTGCTTATAAGGCATTGAGTCAGCCTTAAGAGGAATGTCATGGAATATTTCATCAGGCTTAAGAGAATTCAAGTCATCATAGGAGTATGATAAGATGTACATGTATTAGTGGAGTAGAGTGGTGAACTTAAACTTCTCTTCTTGAGTGCAACACTTACCAATGTTAACCATCTTGTGATTTTCTTCAATAGTCAAATTTATTTGATCAAATCCCTAAGAGGAGATTGAATTTATTTGCTATTGTTTGATGAACCTATCATTCTTGTCAAATAGCTTCTCAAGGGAAACCAAGCCTTTGGTAATTTTATTCCCTTTGAGTTGTAAGAATTCTTCATTTGCATCTAAACTTGATTCAGGGGCTGGTTCACACTTCTAAGATTCACTGCCTTCAAAATGCAGTTGTTCAAAGTTGTCTTTTTATTCTAGGAAGGAAATGAGTTGGTGATCATCATTGAATACTTGCCAATGATCAGCATTATCAGGCACACTTGGTTTAAAGACCAGTTCAATGGTATACCTATCTTCTATGAAGTCTAAGTTAGGAACTAAGAGAGTTGCTAAAATAGCAAGTGTGTTAGCTCTATCATTAAATTCCTTGGGTATGGCAGAAATGTTGAAAGAATCAAAGCTTTTAATTTGGTCCCATACTAGATTGTGGTAGTGGTGCAATCTTTCATTCTTGGTTTGGTACATGTTTCTCACCTGACAAACCACTAGTTCAACATCTCCTTTGGCATGAAGGAGCTTAATGCCTTTGTCTCAAGTAGCCTTCAATCCAAGCAATAGAGATTCATATTCAATTGTATTATTAGTGTTGCTAAATTGTAACTTATATGAGTAGGGGAAAATATCTCCTTGAGGAGATATCAACACAATCCTAGCTCTTAAACTGGTAGAGGAATAACTTCCACTGAATTCCAGAGTCCATACCTCATTAGATACTAATTTATCTTTAGATTTTCCTTCATTAGAGAGGGAAGATCATTCTCTATCTTTATTACAACCTACCAATTCTTCTGTTGTTCTAGCTAAACTAATTTCTGGGTTGACACTTTGAAAAGCTCTATCAGATGTTTCATAAACTTTATCTTTAGAAAGAAAATAGTTACCATGCCTGAAGACTCAAACAGAATTTGAGCTTTAGGGGCTGATGTTTGAGTGACAATATATTTTGATTCCATTTTAGAAAGAAGCCTCTACATGGTGCCTTTGATAGGGATCCTTGCTTCAGATAGGTCCATGCTCAAGTCTCCACCAACATACTTGCAGAAATTTCACCCCAAAAGAATGTCGTATGAGGCTAGAACATCAGCCACCAAAACTGTCATCTTGACTCTTTTGTCTGAAAAGGCTATAAATTCAAATTGGGCATCTTTAATTTGTCCTAGTAGAGGTACTTGTTTGTTTTCCATGGATAAACATCTACCAAATCTTTTGGTCAGTATGAGATTAAGAGATTCTACCACTTTGGTAGGCATGACATTGTCAGATGCACCTAAGTCTATGATGCAGTTGCTCAGCTTGTGACCATTTATCAACAAGGAAACATAGAAAGGTTCTATTTTCCTAGGGGCAGTAGGAGGAGTAATGATAAGATCGTTTGGAATGGGAATTTTCTTTGGGGAATCAAGAGTTACCTTCTTAGAATCTTATCCTATAGGGATGACCTTATTCTTCACGCACTTAAGTAACCTATCCAACTGCTCAGGATTGTATTGTAAATATTCAAACTCAGTCATTTGAATTTTGGTTTTCTTGACATGATCAATTATGTCAAATGACTAAATTAGACTGGGAATAGAGGAAGGTAATTTAACTTTCTAGTTTGTAAAGGGGGAAGACTGATTTGCAAAATTGAAGTTAAAGGTGAAGGTAAAATTGATGTACTTACCTTTTTGCTGATCACTGGGTCATTTGGCTAGAAAGGTAGATAAGTTCCAAATTTAGCAATTGAAATTACTAGTTGAGATTGCTCTTCTATTTTCCCTTTATCAACTTGTTGAGATGATTGGTTCTTAGACTGTGTGAACACAACATATGATCCATCAAAAACTTCTCCTTTCCTTTTGGGTTCATCCTGGTAGTTTAGGAAACCAATGTTGGAGTCACCAACTAATTCTTCTTGGTTTTCTACAAGGATATCAATGTCATTTTCTTAACTCAATTCATGCTAGAAAGAGAAATCTGATTCTAGTTCAAGATATCCCACTACTAAATTGGTTGAGGTGCTTCAATAGAAAGTTTACCTTGTGGGGGGAAAGATGATTTAGCTACCCTTGATTCCTGGAAACATTGCCCTGGTATGACTTATTTGGAAATGCCCTCTTTGGTATATCTCTGTATGAAGGAGTCAAAGACATTCCTTGTGCCATTTACTTTTTGAGAGCAAGAAACTTATTTATCAACTTCTGCACCATTAGATCAGTGGTGCCTATAGATGGATATTTAGAAGATGATGAGGGTCTATTTATATTAGAATCTCTCTTTATCTTCCCTGCCAAGATGAGATCATCTTCTACTTTAGTGGCCAAATCTTGAGCTGTACCAAGGTCTATTTGACCAACATGTCTCAAAATGAAACTCACTTCAGGTAACTGAGAATTAATGAAGAAACATTTGAGATTCTCAGTTGTAAGTTGAGTAATTATAGGGATCATGTTCTTTAGTTTGTCAAAATTGGCTATGAAGTCCTTCATTGGTTCATGAGGCTCTTTCTTCATCTTTGTTAGCTAAGCCAAAAGGGCATGTACATCTTCTACAGGCTTGAATCTGGCTTCAAACATAGCTTTGAGGGTGTTTTAGTTAGTTATTGATTGAGCCTGTAGATGGTAGAACTAATCTATAGCAGCACCTTGTAATGTTTCTACAAATAACTTGACTGCTACATCCTCAAATTCCACTCCAATTACACCATAGGCTATGTTGAAGGCTGCAATGTGTTCGTCGGGGTGAACTATCCCATCACCATAGAATTTGGGGAAATTCTTTCTTGAACTGTGTGGGAGCTCATGTAGAGGTGGAGTAAGATTTAGAGGGCCAAAAGAATTACCCTAGGGGCCTTGAACTACTGTTGTATGACTATGAAAAGGAGGGATAACAAATCTCAGAGGGGTAATTATTGGCAAAGCTTTATTAATAGTAGAAGTGGATGTTTCACTTGGTAATGTAGACATGGCTTTAGTAGAAGGAAAGCTCCTAGTTCATTAGAGATGAGATGGTGAAGGAGACAAATCAAAATTACTTTTCTATACTAATTCAAATATAATGTCAACAATACATTTAGCCTTTTGGCTTTGTGTATACCTTGAATCTACCAGATTGTGAAACAAAAATGAAAATAATTGACCTTGCTTTAGCTTGAAGCTTGAGGCTTTAAACTGTGCATTCTTTCCTAGTGGATGTGGAGGTGGATGGTAAGGTTATAATGATAATTGGTAAGAATTGGAATGGAATCACTAGATTCTATAATGGATAAGGGTAAGGACTACTTTAATATGAAACTTGAGGCTTCAGATTACACATTCATCCCCAGCGGAATCGCCAAAAAATATTGCGTGAATATTTTGTCAATCAACATACTGATAAATAGAATAGGTCTGATTAACCATAACAATAAGATTGGTCAGCCAAATGTGTAGGTTTACCACATCAAAAGGGGACTAATATCTCCTCTCATCAAGGGGGGTTCCCTATAGATATGCAGGAGCTATATAATATGTATATATAAATAGAAAATAACACTCAAGGGTAGGATAAACCATCCATCTCTCTTTTTTTAGAGATGATGTGTGAAAATCAAAGGAGATATCTTGATGAAATGATAAAAGACACTCCTCTTCTTTTAGAAGTATTGTTCACCAGATAAAAGGAATCTTACTGGTGATGACAAATAACTATAACAGGGTATAGTAACACATTAGGATGAAATGAGGCACAAAGTCTCCACCTTAACTGCCAAAGAGTGAAATATGAAGAATAATGATGGCATAAAGTCATCCCAAGGTTCTTTACATAGAAATAGAAAATAAACACACACTGAAGACAATTAATGCAGCACAAATTTTGAAATTAACTAGCTTCAGGACACCTTCTTAGTCACCTCCACTAGTTTTGCTTGTTTATTTAAAGGGATAAAAAATGTATTAAGGAAATAGACATAAGAAAAATTTCCCTGACAACCAAGTTACTATAGCACAAAGTCTGAAAAGTCAATTGTTTTCTTATTCCAATAACAAAATATGATCAACAATCTAAGCTCAAAGTCTCAGTAATGCCTTTCAATTTAGGCAAAATTTAGTTTCTGATAATAAAAAGATCTCTCTAAAATAATAAGAGAGATTCCAATATATATCCCTCCAAGAAAGACTTGGGAGTAGTAACACATCATGTTACATTAAATTTTGTCAAGAAGATATGTTAGAATCGGGTCCTTAGTTCAATTCAATCCTCTGTTCTTCGGTCACTTTCCACTGGCCTTAATAATTGACACATGACAAGTTTTGCTACAAAATAGGTGAGGACACTTGGTAGTGTCTGTGTGACTCTAAGAGATTCTTATTGAAATAAGCTTTAAAACTTGTAAGAAACTCAAGATGTGGATACAGACACTTGTCGTGCTCCATGGAGTTATAAAGGGATACGTGGCATATTCTTGATGTCTTTTGAAAAATCTTACTGAGAATGACATGTGGCAACTTTCGTTGAGCTCTTAGCTTCCCTTTTGAAACATTCTAGACTCATTTTAGATTCACATGGATGATGCCATATGGCACATTCTATTGCTTGAAACTTTGTCTCAAAAAATGACACATGACAGTTTCCACTAAACTTTGTAAGGGACACATGGCAGCTTTTCAGGCTTTTATTTCCTTGATGGGTTTTCTATTTTGGGGGACTTTTCCTTTGGACAAAAATTCTGAAGGAATTCTTTTAGACAATTTATCTAAAGGAAATATTACTTTGCTTTATTTCTGCTTTCCATCGGGCTTTCTTCTTGGGTGAATTCCTTCGGACAAAAATTCTAAAGGATTTTTGCCTTAACCATTTTACTGCAAGAACTTTTTCAAAGGAATTCCCTATGTCTGCCTTTGCTCGTAGCCCTCTACAAGGGTATTCAAATTGGTTCAATGTCCTCCACAAGGGTACCTTTTCCTTTGGCTTTACCTTAGTCAATTTTTTGCTGATCTCAATAGGTGACACATGGTAGCATCCACTGTGAAACAGGCAAGGACACATGACAACATATGCTTAACTTATAGAGGTTTTGGATGCATTTTGAGTGTCCCATGGAAGATAACACATGGTGGCTTCCACTATGTTTTAGAAACATTGTAGATACACTTGAGACTCACTTAGATTCATGCGGATGCAGACACTTGTCATGTTCCACTTATCTTATAAGGGACACATGGTAACTTCTGTAGCTCTTAGAAACAAAGTAAAATGGGGCTTGGCAAATGACACTTGGTAGCATCTGTTGGGTTCTGATCAGCTTTTATTTCAAGCTTTTGCTTTGGGATTTTCTTGCCTTAGTCACTTTTGCCATGGAAATTCCCTTCGCAAGTGCACTTGTCTCTTTGACTTTTGTGACACTCCTTTCAACTTGCCACTTGAACCGATCAATTGAACCAACTTTGGTTCAATGGTTTAATGGTTCATTCCTTCATTTGTATTTGTTTAATTGACCACTGAAAGTAACCTCTTTGAAATAAACCATGTTAAACCAACCACCTTTGAACCTGTTGAGCTTTTGAACCTGAGTGGTTCAATGGTTCAAGATTTCTTTTGTTTGTTAAGTGTTTTGAAGCTATTAAACCTAAAGCAGTTGAACTTTGAACCTTGACAAAAATGCTTAATTCTTGGTTGATGACATTGAACCTTTGAGCCCATTGTACTCGTTGAAGCAAAATGGTTCAAGGTTTAATGGTTCAATGGTTCAAACACTACATAGAAGCTTGCCGATAAATTCTTTTGGTTGAACGAAGGCATTGAACCAGCCCTAAAAATGACTAAGTGTTGGAAACATGTTCTTTTGATTGAACTCACCTGTAGAAGCCTTTGAACACATTGAACTTGTTAGTCCTTTGACTGAAAAAGCTTTAATAATTCCCAATTTTGAGGTTTAGAATAATTTTTTGAAATGGGAAGAGATAATTTTGTCTTGCGGGACCAAAATAGCTTATATGTTATCCCAAAAATGAGTGACATTTTTTAGGTACAACAGGTTCAAAGTCATTTTTCCTATTATTTCAAGACTTTTTTAAGCATTAGGAAACAATAATATGTGGTCAGGTCACATTTTATTTATGATGGAAAAGCTTGGACTTAGTATAGTATATAGGTTACACCTTTCATGGAGTGGGATCCGAAGAATAAGGTAAGGGGATATATCCTACATCTCAAGGAGAATAAGATGGTACATCTTTCCCATGTCCATGAAGAGTTTGACCATGATGCAATATTTCTAAATGCAACTAATGATACTAAAGGATGGATGAAAATGAGGAACAAATCAATATGTATGGCTTGATACCAAGCCCTTTAGTATGATCTTAAAGTAACTAAATATAAATTACAATCTGCATGGGGACATTAGTGGACTTCAAGTCAACCACATGACACTCAAACACATTATCAACTTTCATCCCCTTCATAAGTGCCTATAATGAATAAAAACATGAATATATCATTCAAAGAGAATCAGACCCTCAAATTATAAAGAAAATTTTTAAGGGTATCCCAAGTCCCCAAGTACCTTGTACATCAGTGGCAACTAATATTCAGGCTTTGGAGATAGTCACTACAAGGAATAGGTCTATAACTTATTTAAGGGAATAAAGGAATTATTATTTCATGATGACACAGTTATCACCCTCACTATAGTCACTCAAGTGAGTCTCCCTGAGTCTTTATAGACTACTTTCCTATCCATTCCTACTACTACAAGTTCTCCCTAATCTCCTAAGTCTCCTCCAACTAGTTTCATGCCCTCTATAACCATGTTAACACCATTCCTCACATCTACCATTCGTTCACCACCACCTCCTATCATACCTCCTACCCTAGATATTCTTGTGTATGTCCACCCATATCATCAACCTTCCACTCTACTCATGTTCACTTATCATAATAATAGTGACTCTCCCACTTCCTATAAGGATAATTAACTAGAAGAGATACCATCACTTGGTATTCTAATCGTAGAATAATATATTGAATAATAAGAGGAAGAGGAAGTAGAGGATGTACTCAATGAAATAAAATATATAGAATAAGAAGAGACCAAGCATGCAATATATTTATTTAATTATCACATGGATGAACAACCAGATGATGAAGACATAATTAAGAGGGAGGAATTGGAAATGAGCATTATTTCACAACTAAATGATGAAGAGACTGAGCTAGAGAGAGTCAAATCCTTGATTCTATTGAGAAAAAGGAATGAAAGAAGCATTGTATAATATATCAAAGCAACAAGTCCTCACACAAGAGTAGAGCTAGAGCATTGACAATGTATTCTCTTATATTATTTCTTAAATTTCTAGTATTAAAATCCAAGTTACAAGTTTGCCCCCAGTTATTCCTAGGGATATTTTGTCTAGTTATACTAGTAATACTATTCATTCAACTATTTCTTCTTCTTATCCAGAGCTAATAAAGACTCCAAAAGTAGTCTATTTTGAGAATTTGGTCATTATTTCTATTTTTGATCCTTAGATGACACCACTCCCAAGGAAAATGTCATCCTAATTGGAACTCCCTATGCCACAATCATTGACCATGCCAACATCTATAATGACCATATAAATTAGCCTAGGTCTAACTAAATTATTGATTGAATTTATCCCCATGAAGGAAATAACTCCATAGGAGAAAGTTTTTAAAACACCCCTATAGTTTCCTATTTAGATAAGGGCATATTTAGCACCTCCTTAGATTATACCACCTCATATGACTCCTCCATATTATTTGTCCTCAAGGCCAAAACAAAAACTTAAAATGAGATAAATCATTATTCCCAAATGGGTAAGATAAATTCCATATACTAGAGATGAAAGCAAAATTTGGTCACAATTGAACTTCCCACGATCTCTACTCAATTTGATAAGAAGAGTGGGACTATTAAAAAAGTAAGGAAGAGGAAGGTGATGAATACAAGGAAAAAATAAGAGTGGAGTTTAAAAAGGAGAATATTTTCCCATTGGAAA
>JARHVA010005372.1:797500-902500 GCA_037957365.1 Torreya grandis | reverse complement strand
TGTCCTTTTATTTTTTGTTGGTGTGGTATGATCAAATGTATAATTATTACTAGGTGGTGAGCATATTTGATTATTTTGTAAGTAATATTTTTTTCACCAATCTTAACCTTGGTAACTATTATAGACTTTCTCAAGAGATGAAACTCCTTTGAGAAACATAAGCTATTTATTACTAAGAGTTTAGCCTTATTGGATCAATGTAACATCAGTTCCTTGTTACATTGGCCTCTCATATGTTTTGTTGGGTGAGAGTGATTTGGGTAAAAGCATGAAATTGAGTTTTCTAGATGTTTAACATTGAGTGGATGTGTTGAGTTGTGGATTCATCATTAATTAGTAATTTAGATCTTATAGAGGCTCATTTGAGTGGTGTAGTTTATTTCTATTTGTATTAGAGTGTTAACCATTTTTTTATTGATAGAATCTTATGGATGACAACTTAAAAAGTTCAATCATAGCTACATTAGACCTTTGTTTCAAAAAGTAGATATGTAGGCTTCCAATGTAAGGTGGAGGAATCAAGTCTAGTTCATAAGATATATTAGTGATGCGTTTTAACCATCCTTCATGTTAGTCCTTAATGTTATTCTTATATTAATGTATGAATAAATTAATTAAATAAAATGTTAGATTAATGTATATTTGATATTGTTTAATACACATGTATTAAGTTTGTTTTGATTTAATGCTAGATTTATTGAGATGAGAAGATATTTGTAACCATCCTTGTTTATTGTGTCTTAGGAGTAGTGTTTGTGTAGTTATTAGTATGGACTCTCCCCTAGTGAACCTTAAGTTGGTGACCCTTTTTATTTAATAATTATTACCTTAGCTTTCTTTATTTTCCTTTGTGTGTGTTGAATCCAAATGTATGTTTGAATGTCTTCATGACCTATTAAATTAATAAAATATAATTAAGCAATGCATTCTATTTAACGCATAAATTAATGCATTGTTTCCATATTCCTTAATGAGGACATTAATTAAAATATTTTAGAAACCACATTTGATCTTAACCTCATTCTAATGTGTTTTTATTATGATTCATATAAAATTCTTGTGGTGGAAAGTAAATGAAATTAAACAAATTACCTAATTCAGTAAATAATTGTGTGTGTCATACCCATTTTTAATGTTTGGAAAAGTACACAACAATTAAACTGCTAAGATATTTTAGTTAATAAGTAAGCATAATTGAATTAAATTAACAAAAAATACATAGGTTTTGGGATAAAATTGTATGTATGGCATCTATAATCAATAGAATCAAGTGACTTACACTATTATATACTTATAATAATCCTATACATAAATACTCTTTGATATTATTTCTGATCTTTGATCATTAGGGTTCTACTTTTTCTATAATTTTATGTCAATCATTAAACACAATCAACTAGGATAATTCCATAGTCAATGGATATGATTGACATGCACTCTTGTCCACCTATATTGGTCTTATCTAAAATCAATTTTAAATTTTATTCATGATCCTAATCATGAAAAATCACATATTTTACTAAATTTCACTATCAAACATATGGATAGGTAAATAGAAATTAGTGTCTGAGCTAAGTATATTTCTTTTTAATGTTTTCCAAAAATAGTAGGTGTCCATATTTAGAATGATCAAAATAAAAATTATTTATTATTTTAAATATTTAGAATTATGATATATATATATATATATATATATATATATATATATATATATATTTACACATATTAATGACATAACATATATTATTTTATCAAAAACAGCATAAATCATATTATTGAAATAGTTTCAAAACTCATAAGAGTTAGCATTTTGGGCAAAATAATCTTCAAGTTTAGTTGAGCCATGGTGTGAGGATTATTACCCCAATACTAAATCCAATAAATATCACTATATATTTATTTTCGTTTCTATGTACATCATGGTATATCATAAATTCCTAGTATTTTGTTTTTTAGCCATAGGATCATTTGACTATTTTTTCTTGTAGTGCACTAGTGAGTAGTTAACCTAAGTAAGTTACTCTAAATTTACACTAGAGATGTGATAGTGTGGATAGGGGATATTTCATCATATATATCTAGTTTATTTTAGGTCATGTTCATTATTTATGATTGGATTAAATATATCTAAGAGATTAGAAATCAAACACACCCTACCTAGTTACAAATTTTTGACATCCTTTTTTTTCTTTGAATGATCAGTTGTTTACTAGAAATAAGATTGATATTGACATATTTTATATATTATGGGTTAATAAATATAAAATGGCTTCTAAATATGAAATTCTTAATGGTTTTCATCATTTGTATTTAATCTTCTCTAACAATGTTATACCTTATGCTTATGATAACAAATGAACTAATGATCACACTTGTATATTTTTTATGCTTCTTACATTAATAAATAATATGATTTTGATTTATATGACTATGATAATGAAAATCAATGAGATTTTATAATAGTGAAGAATATAGTGAAGAGGAAATTGAGCATGCTAATTTAGAAGTTGAAAAACCTACTTTTATTCCTTCTTTGTATTCCTTTTTTCATTAAGTAGAATAAAAACAACATACTTATAATGGCTATATCCTTTCTTTTAATATATCACAAGGATCCAAATGTGAGGAAACAATAATCAGTGCACCATGTTTACCATTAATATTTTCTATAACATTACATCACATTAATCAATATAAACTATAAAATCATAGCCATTCCATATAAATAGAAAATAATATGAATGAGTATGTTTTTCCCTCTTCTTATTATAAAATGTATATGATGTAAATACATATAATATCCATAACCCTCCTTTATACATTGTTCATGATACAAAAAATCTGATAATATTTTTACTCCCTTGGAGGTTACAAATAATGTTATGACATTTAATGATACTCCTTCCATTTATCCTAAAATATCAAAGGATCCAAATGAATTTGAAAGACATTAAATTTTTTATATTATTGATTCATATTTACAAAGTGATGGTCTTGTCATATTATGTAAATATTATCTTGATAGTCATCCTATATCCATAGAATGTGACTCTCATGATAACACTAATTGTGATGATTCTCCATACTCTCCAAAATAAAAGAATCCAATTAGAATCAATGTTATTTTTATACTTATTTACAAACTCAATTGATAATATATGAAATGATTATAATGTTTTTATTAACTTTGTTTTGGAATTTACTACTAAGCCATGTAATGATATTTGTCATGATCCTCTCAAACTAATGTTTAAATTATATGATCAATTACAACTCATGAGTGAGCCTTTCCAAAAAATTATTACCCATAATAATCATATAATATGCATGATGCTTTCTAATGTAAACCTTCAAAATTAAGTTCTTGATATCTCTTTACAAACTATATCATGATGTGTGAATATCAAAGATAGTGTTATCTTAGGAGAACCCCTTACATGGTTTGTATATTAACATCCATATCAAAAATATTTGTTATGCATATACTACACATGTTAGATGGTTTATGGAGATATGTGTATTCATTTAACTAAATATAAATTTTATTTTATATAATGGTGAAATCTTGGACATATTATACTAAAAAAATCTCCCAAGAGACGTTTTAATATGGTTTACAATTTAGCTAATGTCTCTTGACCTAGCTTAAAAAATTTATAAGACACATTCTTATCAAATTATCACAATCACATGGTACCTAAGTTCACATTGTAACACATACAAACTTTACAAAGAGTTCATGATTATCTTATTGAATAATGCATCTTATTATTTAATATGTTTTATATTTGCTAACTTATTAAACATTGGATTTGTAAAAATTAATTTATCTTTAGTATGGGTCTCTTATCTCAACTCAAAGAAATATCCATGTATAAACTTTATATTTATTATGAGAAATTATACATGGACATGTTCAAATATGCATGTGAACTCAATTATTCATAAAAAAGGATAATACATAAGCATCATATTCACACAAGTAAAAAGTTATAAATAAATAATTGAATTCATATTTAAAATCTAAAATAAATAATCCAATTAAAATCATTCATAAGATAGATTAGTAAATATAAATAGTTACAATAAAGGAAGATAAAGATAAGGTAATCAATAAAGAGATAAATAGTTTTAAAATCACCATTTAATGTGAATAAATATAATTTAAATAAGAGGAAACCAATTCAATTTGATAAATTTAGAGATATACCAAAAGATATTATATGGATATTTTGGAATAATAAGATAATCATGTTAGGGTGTGGAGCTAAAAGCTTCACCTTGATGCAAATAGAAGGAGGATGCTGAGTATGCAGTCATCAACATCGACAGGCCACAACCTACGTCGGTCAGGGATCAGTGTACAACAACTGACATTAGCAGGGATCGGCTAGCATCGGTCACCTCCAGGCAGACAGGGACTGACATCGGTCACTTGTGGTGGTTCCAGAACTGCTGTTGATGAATAGTCAGTTAAGTGAATGGAGAGTTTGCATGATGAAGACTACTTTGAGTCTTGAGCTGCTTGTCTAAATTAGTGTATGCATGAGATCTATATAATAGACTCATGGGTTGTATTGTTAAGTGTAAAACTTGGAGAGTTCTTCCCATGGTAAAATCAGGTAGGATTCTTCATGTATGTAAGATTAGGTTTGATATACAGGGTGTTTCAAGATCATGGTGGAGATCTACATGTGATAAGTAAGATCAGGTTGGTCTACAGGGGTGTGTATATGCAAGGGTCAAAAGGAGATCAGTGGGGGAGCAAGATCCAAGGTGACATCAATACATCAAGGAGCAGGATCATGGTTAGATCTACTTGGAGTACCGGTTCATACTCAATTATACTGGAAGTACAATGAGGTGAACAACAGCTTGTGTTAGCTATGTGTTGTGACCTATTGAGAAAAGATTACTATAGAGGGAAGATTACTGGGAGCCCTTGAGGAGGAAGCCTCATAGAGGTGGAAGAAGAGTGTGATCTCTTTATTGTAATTTCCTTTGTAATGAGTTGAATACAATTGTGTGTTGCCTCTCATATTCTGTGCTATTTCTCATTGATAGTTATTTATTCTTCTAGTTATTTCCACATCTTAAGTTGCTTATACAATGGTAATCATGTGTGCTCTTAATTTTGACAAGTCATGTCAGAGCTTTGTGGAACTTAGGTCCTATTAAATGGTATCAGAGCGAGGTTGGATGTTCTCAGAGTGAGTTTGACTAACATGGCCTAGATCTGGTTAGTGGTTTGTTAATTACAGGTTACTCACAAGGGTTTCTGATTGAGTGCGAGTATAACAATAGCAGAAGAAAGTAAGCTGATAATGAAGAAATTTAGGCACAAGATTAACACCACAAGGAGTGTGGTGGGTAGTCTTTAAGATTGAGCTTGAAGAGGAATACAAGCCAATATGTAGATTAGACAAAGTACTGGTATGGGTATAGATGCAGCTGTTTATCTCCAAGTGGGAGATTGTTAGGGTGTGGAGCTAAAAGCTTCACCTTGATGCAAACAAAAGGAGGATGCTAAGTATGCAGTCACTAGCATCAGTAGGCCATAACCGATGTCAGTCAGTGATCAGTGTACAATAACTAACATTGGCAGGGATCATCTAGCGTCAGTCACCTCTAGGCAGACAAGGACCGACGTCAGTTGCCTGTGGCAATTCCAGAACTGTTGTTGATGAATAGTCAGTTAAGTGAATGGAGAGTTTGCATGATGAAGACTAATTAGAGTCTTGAGCCACTTGTCTAAATTAGTGTATGCATGAGATCTATATAATAGACTCATGGGCTGTATTGTTAAGTGTAGAACTTAATTGTAGAACTTGGAGAGTTCTTCACATGGTAGAATCAAGTAGGATTCTTCATGTATGTAAGATTAGGTTTGATATGCATGGTGTTGTAGGATCATGGTGGAGATCTACATGTGATAAGTAAAATTAGGTTGGTCTGCAGGGGTGTGTATATCTGAGGGTCAAAAGGAGATCAGTGGGGGAACAAGATCCAAGGTGATAGCAATACATCAAGGAGCAAGATCATGGTTAGATCTACTTGGAGTACTGGTTCATACTCGATTGTATTGGAAGTATAATGAGGTGAACAATAACTTGTGTTAGCTATGTGTTGTGACCTATTGAGAGAAGATTACTCTGGAGGGAAGATTACTAGGAGCCCTTGAGGAGGAAGCCTCACAGAGGTGGAAGAAGAGTGTGATCTCTTTATTGTAATTTCCTTTGTAATGAGTTGAATATAATTGTGTGTTGCCTCTCATATTTTTTGCTATTCTCATTGATAGTTATTTGTTATTTTGGTTATTTATGCATCTTAAGTTGCTTATACAATGGTAATCATGTGTGCTCTTAATTTTGACAAGTCGTTTAGAGCTTTGGGGAACTTAGGTTCTATCAAATCACTCTTCATCTTAATTTCTATCATCCTAATTATCATCTTGAGTACATAAAATTATGACATTTTACAGTTATCATGGTATTAATGGACATTCACATAATTATTTTTATGCATTACAATAAAATACTACAAAAAATATGGATAAATGGATAATTACATTTCAAAGAAATAAAACAGGCATAATGAATACTATACTCCAAGATAAAGTTACAACTCACCTTACACAAACATGGATTGTTTTAAAAATATCAAGATTAATATTAAATATATGAGAATGTAATTTATAATTCATATAAAGTAAAATAAAATCAATGATATAAACACAAATATAACAAGTAACTATTATAGAGTGGTCAAATCATTCATAGATTCTTGGATAGTTCTATTATATCAATGTCATCGTCTACAATGGATTGAGTTAAAATGCATCTAATATGACACTCCATATTATTTTATACATAGATAAATATTTGAAGGATCCTTTAAGAATAGTCAAATCATTTTATGTACATATACAAAATACTCTTGGACATATAGTGCAACCTCCTCAAGTTATTTTATTAATCATGGCTACTTCATTCCTATTATTACCATACAAATGGGTATTTAATATGTTATTAAGATAACCTTATATATAATCTCTATGAATTACAATATATAGTACATATATGCATCAAATACATACATTGTAATCAAGGGGTTAAACTATAATGGATTTATATGAGTACTCTCTATATATAGTGGTAACTCCTCCTCCCCCACTACCACAACACTTGGTTTTGGAAACTATTCAAAATCATATTAAATAATTAGTTATGACAACTATTCAAGAGTGTAATAAAGAATTATTTATTGCAACTTTTCAAAATCCTTCTCTATACTCAATTGCAAGGAGAATAGTACACCCACCTAAACCATAAACTTTATATCATAATTTTACTCAAAGTTTAAAGACATCTAAATGTTATATAATACATCTTAAAGTAGTGTTATTATGTGACATTCCACCCTTTTGGAGGATTTATTTAGTCTCCCCTACTCCCAGTGATAATATGGGAACAACCCTAGGTTGTGGGTATCCTATAATAGGGTTGAACCTATAGAGAAGGCTGACTTTCTCTTGATGGATCACCTAAACTAATGCTGCTATAGGAAAAAGGGTTAGAAAAGGGGAAAGGGATATTAAAAAGTTTAACCAGGTGATGCACCAAATAAAAATGGAAGACTTCCATAAGATTCAACCCACACTACATCAATATAAGATAATGTTATCTCACACAACCTCATAGACTAGCCAATTGCATAAGTGTTTATAGACTAGGTTCAAGAAGAAATGAATGGAAATAAGGAGGTATTATAAGACCCACACCAATACTAAATTAATGATATCAATAACATGAATCAAAACCTTAAAATAACTTGAAAACAACTTGGAAGAGGTAAGGAAGGAGGAAAATGCATATGGAAGAATCTCCTTCATAAGGCCATCATGCATAACTCACTAAACACTATTCAAAGGTAAGAGATAGGTAAAGAAAGTATTTTATTTCTAATAGGCATTTATTAAATTTTTTTGATAGGGTTTATCCTTATCAAGATGAGTGTATTTTGCCAAGATATCTCAGAGAGTCCCCTTCTCTTCAAAATTAAAGAGTCCTTATGGGAATCTAAAATCAGAGAGAGAGAGAGAAGAAAATAAGAGATATAGGAGAAAGGGGAGGAGAGAGAAGTAGAATTCCATCAAAAAATCATTAATTAAATACCACTAGTCTTTAATGATTTCTCAACCGCACTTTGATCCAATTGAGACTAATTCATCACAGACAAATTAACTTTCATGTGTCCCAATAGTCCCAAATCTTCTCATTGGCTGAGAAAACATATAAAAACACAAGATTTTGCCAAAGATTATGATTCATGATATTTATATGAATAAAATATTCAAAATCCTTAAAATATATTAGATGCTATAGTTATTTTCTCTAACCACTATATTTCCATCCTGGGACTCTATGCCATCTCCCACTTAACTTACTTATGAGGATAAAGTCCTCATATCTTGAACCTAACAAAGGCATCACCATGCCTAATTTAAGTGGCCATAGGTACCTATTTTTTAGAGATATTATTTTTTTAAAGGATGAGAAATTTCTCCATAACCATATATCTACCCCTACTACAAAATTTGAGCATAGGTCATTATTATATGTTGAAAAACAATCCAATTTATTAGTTTTCATACAATCATTATATCGATGAAGACATATAGATCACATATATTTGATCCAAAATATATTAGGTTTAACAAACCTATCCTACATATAATATTTAATTGCAATAGAGATTAAATGTTAATAACTTTGACTATATGGCTACATCTTCTTGTGACATTTGACTGAGCTCTAATGGCAACATAGCTCTTTGAAGAATTTTTTCTTGGTTCAACCTGAATTGTATTCAACTTCTAATTGAAATATCTTATCTTTGACCTTTGATATAAACCATAAATATTGATCTAGGATTCTAAAATTGTGTGAATTAGCTCTATGGGCCCAAAAACTAGTCCTAATCTATTTCCCATACTTATGCCATATGGTAGCTAAGCATTCATCTTGAGCTTATTGACTTCTTAACCTTACACTCACCAATGATCTTCCTTTATATGGATTGAATGTTTACCATTAATTTACCTTATAGTTTCCATGGTCATGACACTTGATAGCTTCTCATTCAATCCTAGGATCCATTGACTATTTGACCTTTTGTTTGTCATTGTTCTCCTTTGGTATGATGGATCATGCACCATTAATCAACTTAGACCCACTAGCTTTGTTAGTCACTATGTGCCAATATATCTTCATATGAGCACCCAAGATATTACCACTTGTTATATTTTCATTCATCCTTTGAAAATTTGAATTCAAATGTCTATTTTTTGTAGCTTTAACTTAATATTCTTTTGCATGTCCAACTTTGCTAGTTCATCTTTGAATGTTTATATATTGAGATAGAAAAATCATTAAGACAAAAAAAATTTAAAATATGTTTATGGGATCAAAATAATCATTTCCATGTATTCCATTAGATTTATTTGAAATCCTAATTACATATATAAAATGTGCAACCAAATTTATCTATTCATTCCTACATGATCTATCATTATAATCTAGCTCCTTAAAAACACCAAGTTCACTCTTTAATATTGGTTAAAGTGTTTCAAATGTTTGAAACTAATAATTAATCTACATGAAGGCTATTTTTTCCTCTTATTATTGGATTTCTTGTTAGTTAATACCCTAACTAGCTTTAAACTACATCCACTCAAAAGTTTCTTATGTGGGCCAACATCTTTGGTGACTCAATTGGGAAGCATGCCTACTATGATTAATAACCTAGACCATTTACATTGTCCAATCAATTGGGCATATGGGGTCACATGCCTCCACTCTCAATTGTCATGAAATGATATAGGGATATCTTTCTTGGAAACATCTTCTTGAAGCAATAAGGACAAAAGAAACAAAACTAACAAATGTGCCTAAGGCACTTAGAGGAAAACATAAAAGCTACTCTAATATATATATAGGTCTGTATATGACAAATATTCCCCCTAGGTCAAATAGGAAAATTTGAGAATCACTCACTTTTAATGGACAAGGATGAAAAATAACTTGATTTTGAGAGATGATGGTAGGTGGGTTAAGATGTAATATTATTAGTTATTTTGGTTCACTCTCCAATAGGTTAAATGGGATAAACATGTCTCTAATGTATACATATTGTTCTATTTCTTAAAGTCTTGGTTTATATTGGACTATAGAGGCACATACAACCTTCTCTTTTGATGGCTTAATTTTTTGCTCTGAATGAAGCACAACATGTGATGGCTTATCTTTATCATCCTCCAACCAAGATAAGTACCTGATAGGACATCCTCTTTTCAATACAAATATATATAAATTAGAGTTTACCTATCTCCTACATTTTGATGTCCCATAATTATTTTCATTAGGCATAATCATATCATAGTCTCCCTAGAGAGGAACTTAACCTACTCCCAAGATCTCAAAAAATTCCACTAATGTAACTAAAGCTATAATTTAAACCTTTGATGATTCATTAGATCATGTTTTTCAATATGCACATTTTCACTACCTTCTTGGACTTGTTTACTTGAAGATATAGGTGTGTCCTTTAAACTTGAACAACAATATTCAAGTTCATCCCAGAAGGTATCCTTCTCTTGGTCATTTGAAAGGATGTCCATATAAACCTCACCAAGACTCAATCTATGGTAGCTATATTGGTATTAATCCTCTGAAGAGAGGGGAGGCTCATCATTACAAGTAAGGTCTAACTCATCATGATTATGATGCTCTTCACTGGTATGTTCATCAAACTATATCACTTGAGATGTCTTATTCACAAAATCACTCAAGGTTTCATATTGATTTTAAAATTCAAATGAGGGTTAATTCAACCATCTAGGGTCCAAAACATTACACTTGTCTATCTCAAGTTCTAATCAGATCTCTTACTCTAAACTATTAGGGCTACCTTCATTTGATAATTCACCCTAAAGTGAACAAACCTTTGGTTCGTGGTTTTTATCTTCTTATTCATATATGTATAATGGACCTTAAATATTACATTCAAGTCTTATATATTTTCAACTTGACGGTTGTCCTTATCAGGATCTAGTTCATTAGTGTCAAAACCATTCCAAGAAGACTGGTCTAAACTTGAATCTTCCCCTCTAAAATGAAGTGGGCTATCTATCATGATTTCCTCATCATAGACACTTGCATTGTCCCTTTGAGGCTCACTTGAGACTATAATAACCTCGTTTATCCTTTGGAAAAAAATCTCTATATTCAAGAGGGAGATGGAGGGAGGGTGAAGAAGTTCACCTTGCTTATAGCTTAGGAGAGTGACCTTTTAGCTAGGGACTTTGAATGGTTTCTTTGGTGGCTCTTGAAATAGTGTTTAGACCTCCAAAACCAACACCTCCTCCTTATTTATGCCTCTATAGACCAATTTCCATGATGTAAATTAGTAGGGAACAAACACCTTTTATTCATTTTGATTGGTTATAGGAGAGGGTGGTCTCACAAGTGAGGGCATGATATAGCTAGGGTTGAATGTGTTGGAGAAGATCCATGATGAGATGGATTCATAATCTTTAATGGGAATGGGCATAGGGATAGGAGAGAGGGAAAAATAATTATTTCATGTTTGACATATCCTTTCTCCACTACACAAACACTTTTTTAATGGATAATACCCACTTTTTCATCTCTTGCTTCTCAACATGTGGATAATCAAATTCTTCAATAGATGCACACACATTCCAAAATGTAGGAAATAATATCCTTATCCCCTTAATGTCATGTATAGGGAATTATTTTCCAATTTTAACACCCTCATTAATTTTCATGACTATTCTGTCTTGGTCTAGTATTGCCTCTCTAATTTTTGAGAAGGATGGATTTTGACAAGGTTGAATAGGAGGATGTTTAGGAAATATTCAAGGCTAATCTTGAGTATTTTGGAGGGAAGAGGATATGTAAGACCAATCCAAATTATAATTCTAATTTTCATAATATATTAACACACTATTTTTAGTTTGGACCATGCTTCTCATCATTGTTATGTCCTCATTCTTACAAGATGACCATTTTCCACCCTCACAAACTGAGCATCTATTATTGACCAATTGAAGAGTACTCCTTATGTCTTATATAACATGGATAAGAATAACTAGAGAAAACTCCAAACCCATACCAATATCCCTTATCAACTCAATTTAAATTGAGAATGCTTATTTGACTCCTGACAAGGATGTAACAAGATAAGCCTAGTCTTGACAAGGGGAATTAGAGGAATAATTTAAATGAAAAGGAGGCTGACATTGGTTATATGCAGGGGTGGGAGGAGGGTAAAGGCCATGATAAGGATGATAGGTTCTTTTAGGGACACTTGGGGGGAACACATAAACATTATTTTCCTGATAAGTGTGATGCTGAGGAAGAGAATAAGCATACTGATCAAAATATGGTTGATTATACATAAAAAATAATGATTATTAGGCACTTGGATTGATTATACCAACTGGTATATTCTCTGATTCACCATTGATGTTTTCACACATGCCTCCAAAGGTTGATTGGGTGAAGAGAACACCAAAACGTTTTACTATATGAACAACTAGTCCTACCAAGCGTGCCAAAAAAAATTATAACATGAGATTACACCCTTGTGGAGGAGTTATTAAATCTCCCCCACTCCCAATCATAATATGGGAAAGCCCCAAGTTGTGGGTATCCTATAATAGGGTTGAAACTTTAGAGGAGGCTAGCTTCCTCTTGATAGATCACCCAAACTAATGTTACTATAAGAAAAAGGGTTAAAAGGGGGAAGTTCTCATAATAAAGTTAACCAGGTGATGCACCAAAATAAAATGGAATATTTATATAAGCATGAACCCACACTAGGTCAGCACAAGACAATGTTAGCTCACACAACCTCATAGACCATCTGATTGAACAAATGTTTATTAGACTAGGTTCAAGAAGCAATGAATGGAAATAAGGAAGGATTATAATACCAAACTAAGCCTAAATTAATGATATAAATAATATGCATCTAAACCTATAAATAGCTTGAAATTACCTTAGAAGAGGCAAGGAAGGAGGATAATGGATATGAAAGAATCTCCTTCACAATACCATCATGCACAACTCACTAAACACTAATCCAAGGCAAGAGATAGGTAAATAAATTATTTTATTGAATCAAGATGTAATAATTATAAATTATTGATAGGGTTTAGCCTTATCAATATGAGCATATCTTTCCAAGATATCTCAAATATTCTCCTAATCTTGAAAATTAAATAGTCCTTGTGGGAATATGAAATTAGAGAGAGAGGAAGAAAATAGGAGATATAGGAGAAAGGGGAGGAGATATAAGGAACACACCATCAAAAAATCATAAATTAACTATCACTAGTCTTTAATTAATGTTCAACTAGACTTTGATCCAATTGAGACTAATTCATCATAAAGAAATTAACATTCATGTGTCCTAATAGCCCTAAATCTTCTCATTGACTGAGGAAACATAATAAAAGATAAGAGTTTGTTGAATATGATGAGTCATGATATTGATATGAATAAAATATTCCAAAACTTGAAAATATATTAAATACTCTAACTACTTTCTTCAACCCCAAAATTTCCATCTTGTGACTCTAGACCATCTTCCACTTGACTTGATTATGAGGACAAAATCCTCATACCTTGAACCTGATAGAGCCGTCACCATGTCTACTTTTGGTATCTATTGGTAACTATTTTTTGGATCTATGATTATTTCAAAAGATGAGAAATTTCTCCATAACCATATATTTTACCTTATTGCAAAAAATGAGCGTAGGTCTTTATTATAGATTGAAAACCAATCTAATTTTTTTAGTTTTCATAAAATCATTATATTGATGAAGATCCATAGATTATATAGTTTTATTATAGACTATAGTAGGTATAAAATACCTATCCTATATTTGATATTTAATGAAAATGGAAATTCAATATTAATAACCTTGACTATATGGTTGTATCTTCTTGTGACATTTGACCAAGCTCTAATGGCAACATAGCTCTTTGAAGCATTTACTCTTGGTTTTACCTAAACCATATTTGACTTCTACTTGTAATATCTTATCTTTGAATTTTTATATAAATCATAGATCTTAATTTGGGCTTCTCATATTATTCCAATTATCATCTCCCCATTCATTCTATGAGCCCTATAACCAGTCCTAGTTTAGTTCTTATTCTTGTGTTATATGGTGGCCTAACATTCATCCTAAGCTTGTTGACTTCATAACCTTACATTCACTATCAATATTCATTTTCATAGCTAAAATTAATACCATTAATTTACTTGATAGTTTTCATGCTCATGACATTTGTCATATTCTCATTCATTCTTAGGATCCACTGACTAGTTAACCTTTTGCTCACTATTGATCTACTTTGCAATGGTAGATCATGCACCATTGATAAGATTAGAACCACTAAATTTGTCATTCACCACACAAAGTTAGATATTCATATGGTAAATTTAGATATTTTCACTTGTCAACCATTAATTAATATTTTGAACATTTGAGTTCAAATGGCTATTTGTTGTAACTTTAAATTGGTGTCCCTGTGAACATCCTACTCTACTAGTTCATCTTCGAATGCTTATATCTTGAGATAGAAAACTCATCAAGATACAAAATTTGTAGAATATTTTTATGGGACCAAAATAATCATGTAAATTCATTCATTTAGTTTTATTTAACCTCTCAAATACACATATCAAATTTGTAACTAGACTCATTTATTCATTCCCAAATGGCGTGTCAAGATGGTCTAGTTCCTTAAAATCACTAAGGTCACACTTTAATATTGCTTAAAGTGTTTCAAATTCTTGAAGATAACAAGTGATATACATTAAGGATGTTTTTTCCTCCTATTAGATTACTTCTCAACCAAGACACTACTCAACTTTAAACCACATCCATTTAACAGTTTCTTATGTGGGCCAAATTGGCCAACATGTAGTATCTCATATAGTTTATAGTGTTCCATAGTGAACACATGAAATGATACAATATATAACTATAAAATAAACTCCACTCAACCTTTAACCTTCTTGAGTTATACATTATACAAAATATTCTATGAGAAGTGATGAAAATAACTGCATTACAACACCTTATCCCTTTGCTACTTCTAATTCACCTAAATGTATCACTTTTCATCAATAAAAATTCACCATCAAAATATTTAATCAAACATAAATTATTTTACTCCCATCTATGAGATCATTAGTTATTCTCAAAAAATCAAAAAATATTTTTAATGTAGAGAAACACTCAAAATATTCTCAAAAAATAAAAAAATAAGACCTAAGAATGACATAAGATGGTAATATACTCCTTTACATATGTTATTTATCGCATATTTTTTGTAGATGGAATATTATTTTATATACACTTGAATTTCATGAGTTATATAAGTGTGATGCAAGACATACATATCCACATGGATTCTTAGATACTAGATTACTTTTCACATAGTGGCCATCCTGTAAACACTAAAATTTAATCACTAAATTCTTAGCAATGTTTAATCTTGACATCCTTACCATACTTGACATATTTTCCATTTAGTTAACTTGAAATATCTATGATATTATTCACTATTCTAATCATTATCTTACAAATATTAAAAACAACATTCACACATCCCTATTCTACTTATAAATTTGTGTCAGTCAAGTTCCAATAGTCTTTATCCTTCTAGGGCAAGACTACACTAGGTTAAATAGGGCCATAGCTAGTCTTGTCCACTAGTTTTTATCATCTCCCATGTTCTAATGCTTACTTTTAAAATTTGAGATCTTTCATGTCATCCCTTAGACACTTCTAGAAAATATGAATAACATAAATATTTCAAATATACCACCATATAAACACATCAAGACCAATGAAGGCATTAACATAGAAACATAGAAATTTTACAATAGAACTCTCTCTAAAAACTACTGCACATTAAGAAAAAGACCCTTATTCTTCCAAATTTAATTTTGGATTTATTCTAGTATTAATACAACAAGTTTTAAGTGATTTTATTACAAGTCAAGGGTATTCATTGTGAATCATTCTAATCAATTTAATAGATGCATACATTTAATGTAATTATAAAAAATCACACACTCACTCTAATATGGAGAACAACATCATCCTAAGGCCCTTTGGGCTATGTAGGAAACACTACTAGTATGTGGATTTTTTTTAGGAGAGTTTGAATATTAACCTTATATGATTCCCCCTTTTGCATTTATTGTTTATTTAATTTATGTGAAAGAGCTAGGGTTTCAAGATTAAAATTACTTCCATGTGATAACTCAACACCCAAAGATAATAAACTAACCACCTTTGATAGGAGTAGGTACCTAATCAATAAAATCATTGTCACAATCAACCCATATGTAATTGCAATCAAATAAAGAAGGTTATAGTACACACTTGTCTACACAAACATATCCTTGACCCAATGCATTATAGGATTATGTTTTCAAGTGTGACACTTTATATATCATTCCACTTAACCCCACATTAGTGATCTAATCCACATTCAACATAATTTAAGTTTTCATATTTCATTTAAAGTTATTATTTACAGCTCATTTCATTTTTTTAATATATTTTATTTTACGTTCAGATTCTATATATTCTATAAATCTAAATCAAATTGAAATAGTTTAATGTTTATATAATATCTTATATTAATTCAAAATAACCATTAAAGACATGTGTATGTTATGGATATCTAATTCACATGTCACATTATATCATGTTATACCTTTTTATGGTCTCTCTATTATGTGAAGCTACATACCTTGCATGTGTCTTTCTATTTCCTCATATTTTAGATTGTGCTACATGTATATGCTAATTTTTTATGATATGCCATTGATACATATGGATGGAATAGACTAATTTTCTCTTGTTTTATCCTCCTTTCGTGTTGTTTAATTTCTTTCATAATAGGCTAGTCATTGCTTACTTAATGTGTGTGTCACTTGGGCCTTGTGTGAAAATAGATTGACCATTTCTATAAAAATGTTTCTTGGTATGTATGACATTTTAACATGTCCATTTTAGCCCTTGGCCCTAGGTTTTGTGTAACATTTTTACATGTCTATTATTTATGACATTATTAATGTGTTTTAAATGTGGCCTTTAGGCTTATTTTTTGTGACATATTCATGTATATTATTTATGGTACTTGACCTAATTGGATGACGTGTGATATTGTGTTTTTTCTTATTGTTCTTACTGAGTTTGATCAATGGTGTTATGATTCATATCATGCACTTTTACTACATAGTCTACTTCATATATTATTACTTTATTTCATCACACACACACACATACGCATGCGCGCATGCGCGCGCGCGCGCGCGCACACACACACACACACACACACACACACACACACACACACACACACACACACACACACACACATGTTGACATAATATTTCATGATTATATTTTTATGATGTGCTACAATTAATTCTTCCTTTGAGTGACTTTAAAGTTACATCCCTCACCTTAAAAGGGGTGAATCCCATTAGGCTTGTATTAAAATATCAAAGCCTACATGAAAAAATAAAAATCATATTTGGAATACAGTACACATTTCAAATATGATAGGGTATAGGTTTTCAAAAATTCAAAGTAATGCAAAATCAGATTTTATAAATAGAGTACATGTTTCATAGATTCAAAGTAATGTAAATCATATTATATAACAAAGTATAGGTTTTTAAATATTCAAATTAATTTATAAATCAAACATATGATAGATATTAACACATTTATATATATTACAAGGGCATATGACATGCAAATACACTCACTTTTCAAAAACTCAAAATGAAATATCATACACACTTGAATGCATAGGCATGGGCATATGCAAAATAGTTCTAAGATCAAATTAGGTACATGGAATTCTATATTATTTAGAAAAAAGTTAGGGGAAATGATACTTATTCATGCTCATTCTTATTTAAATTTATAATTTATAATTTAAAAGTTCAAAAGGCATGATACTTGTTTATGCACATATTTCAAATTTTAAAGTTAGAATTTCAAAGGAAAAAAATCATTTCAATTCAAATATATGAGAAATGTAGTCATGATGAGGTCATAAATATTATTCAGTGTCTTTTTATCATAAAAATAGAATATATATCTTGCTATATTAGTGTGTGTTGTGACCAACACATATCTTTTAATGGAATAAAAGGGGAACTCTACATCACAAAAAACTAAAATTCTTAGGCCTCTGTTGAGTCTAGTCCAATCCTTGAAATTTCTCAAAACTCTAATGATAGCTAGTTTATTCACATCTAATAATATTTCAAAGCTATTAACATTAAAAATAATTATCTCCATTCCATTATTTATTATTTATTATTTTTATACTTAGTTTATTGTTATCCCTAACTATTTCTTGCTAAAAATGAGTGTATTACCAAATTCTAAGACCTAAAGTCTAAGTTGGAATTTCATGGAAGCCTTCTGACTGATAGGTAAGCATTTATTTTCTCATGTGTTTCTTTCTAATGAATTTTGAAATCCCCATGGTGTCATAGTTATTCTATCCCAAATATCCTAAGCTAATTAAGAAGGGCCACATGTTTCCTACCAGTCCCATTGCATCAGAGCTATCAAAGCCCTATGATATTGAGCCAATGAGGAACTACCACATATTTCCTACGAGTATATCAATATCATAGTTGTTAGATCCCTAATATCTTGAGCCAATGAGGAATTTCCATGTGTATCCTACTAGTCCCATGAAATATAAGATGTTAGAGTATTGTGATCTATAGCCAATGAGGAAGTGCCATGTGTTTCATGCTAGTTATGTGACATCAAAGATGTAAGAGCCTTAAGAGCCTAAGCCAATGAAGAAGTGACGTGTACTTCCTAAAATTATCAAAATAGTATATATATTAAATCTTTAATACCTTGGTTAGATGAGGAACCACCATGTGCTTCTTACTATTCCTAAAGTGTCAAAGTTGTCAGATCCCCAAAATCTTGAGCTAATGAGGAAGTGTCATGTATTTCCTACCAACCCTAAGGTGTAAAAGTTGTTAGAGATTAGGAGTTTGAGATAATGAGTAAGTGTCATGTTTTTCCTACTAGTCCTGCATTGTCAAATCTATCATAGCCCTAAGAACATGATCCAATGAAAAAATTTCATTTGTACATAGTGAATCTAGGTAGCTAGGTAGGTATGTAGAGTTAACAACACATACAGATCCCCATTGCATCTTATTAGTGTAGTACTTATAGAGCCTACAATTATTACATTAACATGTCAAAAACTTGAGATTAATTCATAAAACCATGGGGACTGCATAAGTGTGTGCTCTTTGTGATCCTTACATTTATTAACTTGGCCAAGGGAAGATCATGATCTGATATCTCAATGAGTCTCATCACCATCAACCAAATCTAAGTGGTGTTATTTTTCAAAATATAGAATTAATACTAAATTGGTAAATGGTATATCATTTCTCAAATTATTATGCATAACAAGATGCTTCAACACCTTCAAAATGAACCATTTTATCCCTTCATTATATACATTGATATTGGAAACATGTCTTCAACCATTAAATATGATGGAACTAAATACCTTTCCTCTATTAAATCATTTATAAATCTCTAAAAGGAATGGGTCCAAACCAATACCTTCACTACCACCAAAAAATTAGTAAACACATGATATGTATGAGAATGATATAATCAGCTTCATTAACATCACATCTCATAACTAGAGGATTTAGTCAAATAATTTCAACAAAATGAACTATAAAATTGTCTTAGTAATTTCATTAATGTTAGGCTATTTCCCTCTGAATTAGCTCACACATTCATTAAATGGTGGAAATCATTAGCTCACAAATTATATCACAACATGAATGATGATAATATTTTTAAATTATTTCTCATTTCCTTAAAACCTTATCTTTAATACAATGTTTGAACAATTTACCCATAAAATTTACATAAGGTGTTTGATCAAGGTAAAATAGAAGACTTATATATGACATAATTCAAGCAAACACACAATCAAATCAAGGAATCATTCCAAACATGAACTAATTCAATTATGAGTACAAATACATAATTTCAATAATGGTAATACAAATAGCCATGGGACAACTTACATTTTTTCTAAAAGACACTTAGCAAGAAGTCTAGAGGGTACTTTTTTGGAAAAGTGCCTAAGGACAAAAGGCAAAGGGCCTTTTCTATTTCAAAAGGTACACTTACAATATTTCTAAAGGGGATTTTTTTCAAAAGTTGAAGGTCACTTTTCTCAACAAAAGGGGGAACTTATAAATTTGATGGTCCATTTCAAAAATATGAAGGCCCTTTCCTTTCAAATAGGGGACTTCTTGAGGAGAAGAAGCCTTTATAAAAAAATCTAAGGGAATTCCTTTAGGAAAATGCCTTCAGGAAAAATATCATGAAAGGATGTTTTCAAAAGGATGAAATACTTTTCAAAAGATGTGGGAGGAGTGTGCAAGAATAAATTTGAGAGAAAAGGGTCCAAAGGAATTACTTCAAAATAAAAGGTTGAAAATAAAATGTTTGCAAAAATAGGCACAAGGCAAAAAGTCCATGGAAAATCTCAAACAAAGTAGCCCACAGGAAAGTGTCTAAAGGAAACAACCCAAAAAGATTAATGATGGGCCAAAAAATGTCAGAATGTGAACCCTTAAAAGTATCCATTTGAATTTAAAAAGCCTGAGACATTCTTGCAAACATCAAATATGGATCTCTTAAAATAACCATTGGCATTCAAAAGCCATCAAAGGTATTTCTAGCCAATCGGTAAAAGATGATGACTTATGGTTTCAACTTTGATGATGTGGTGTACATATTAAATATAGGACATGCAAAGTGAAGGGGCACATTGAGTTTTACATGCAAAGATCAAATAATTAACACTTGGCAGAGACATGTAGCTACTTTTCACATGGCTCTATCAGTGCCAAAAAAGGGACTTAAATGCAAAGAAAAACTGAGTTAGACTAGATGCATTAAAAGCGGTAGGTGTTCTTAGTTAGGCTCCATACATGTAAAAATAGGCCTTTCTAACCTAATAGAGATTAAGAGAATCTATGCAATCTATAGACTTATATCAACATTAATGGATACAAGAAAACCAATGTATTTAGATTGGTTTTACATCTATAGAAAAGATTCGGCCTAGATTTACAAGTAAGAGTTGGTGTATGAAATTAATGGAGAGGTTCCCATCCTTCAACATGGCCATCATCTCTGACAAGTAGACACCCAACATAGAAGTAGCATGGGTTAGCCTAGATTCAAAGTTATGGGGATTTTGTCCTTATGCATGCAAGACAAGTGAAAGATGGCATGCAGATGATAAATGCAAATTAGGTGATTAGAAAAGGTAGCTCAAGTATTAAAGGCATTCTTAGAGAAGTTTTTTTCTACTAGAATTTTTGTTGAGTAATGAGGAAGATCAAAGCTATATGGAAAAATAAAGTTTCATTTGTAAAAAGTAAAATAGTGCCTTAATTGGTAAAAAAGATGGTGGAGCATTCATTATAGTAACGTAACAACTCAGTTGTCATGTCTCAAATTGGCTCCTCTCTTTCTCTCTCCCCCTTTTCACTCATCCCTTTTTTCTATATATATATAGGCTTTTGAGCATAAAAAGAGATCCCTCGACTAGTGATAGAGTTACTCTATCAAAATCACCTTGTAACACTCTCTTGAAGCAATAAGATAAACTTTCTAATTCTAGTTTGGAGTGAAGTGTGCAATATTAGGGTTTTAACTTGCAGAATGTATGTCTCTTTTCATCATCTATGAATCTTCCATACACTTTTCTTCAATTATATTGGTTCTTTATAGGTTGTGTGAAGTGTTAGACATTGGTGCCTTCTTGATGTGTCACATGTTTTTAGTGTTTCATACAGACCTATTTATTTATATCCTTTAAATTGTAGGGTTTCCCTTCCACCTCCACACGAAATACTTATGCTTGTGGCATTAAGATAGGATCAGATTAGTCTGTGTCTTGGTTAAATTCATTATTAGTCATTAAGGATTCAAAGCTAAAAGTGGATTATTTCATCTTTGGTACATCACCATCCTTAGCTTAAATTCCCCTTTCATGTTATCTTTCTCTACCTTTTCCTTAGTAATATATTTTAGTGTCATAAATAAGCTAAAGTGAAGCATCTAAGGAGATAGCCTCATTAAAAATCCTAGAGGTTAAACCTCATTATAAGATACCGATAGCTTGAGGTTGTTCCAATTTTGTATTTGAGAGTGAGAGAGCTTGAAAAAATCTCCCACAAGGGTGAAATTCTATCCTAAAATAGTTTTTAGCATGACCAATGGGACTAATTTCAAGAAATATTGGTCAAGTTTGATGTTGGTTTGATCAATTTATAGTGGTTATAGTTTTCATCTTTCAGTATCTTGGAACTCTGAAGAACACTCAACAATGTTATGGTAGAATAACAACTATCTTTCATGCCAAAAGTCACTACAAGATCAGCTTCTAAAGGTATTCATTTTGAGTTTGTTGAAATCCCCTTAAATTCAACCAAAAGGTTAATATTCACCAATATTATACCATACATAAGAAAACCTTTTCCTAACCTAGTCTTAAGGCCTACCTTTGCAAACAACCTCTTGATAGTTCCCCCTATTACCATGATTCACTAAAGATATTTTATAGCCTTTAGTAGCCAAAGTCCTTTGAATCTACCAAAATATGATCCTATGTTAGTAGGAGCTCTCAAAAGTGTCCCATATTTTATAGGAGACCAAGCCATAACCCCTATTCAACACATGAATGACAGCCAATTTTTGAAATATCTATAATGTCATTATAGAAAATATAGCTATTAAACTATTAGCTATATACCTTAAGGTAAAATATTTAGATTGGTATAGAGGATTAGCTCCTAATTCTATTTAATCATGAAATTAGTGGGGATTGGCCTTATGTAATAGATTTATAGACAAAAGTGACCATTTGTCACTAGTAGAACAACTTACCACCATCAAGAGATCCCCCCATGAAGTCATGTAAGATTTCAACACAAGATTCCGAAAAGCTTGGGATAGAATTCTAACCTCTGTTAGACTATCCCCTAACATTTCATTTATATACTACTTGAAGGCTCTAAATAGTGATATAGTTATAATGATCTAATCCATGGGAGGAGGCATAGTGCCAGATGATTATGAGGTGGCTATTAAAGAAGAAAATTGCCAAGTTCAAGTTGATAAGCTTACTCCTAGACCCCCAATGCCTCTTTTCCTTAAACTTAGACCACCCCCTATGGTTATTCCCCCACTTGATGTTATTCTTCCAACTCCAACAATTACTACTATACCTTCACCTAAGTAGGAAAAGACCTCCACTAGTAGATCAAGTGATTCTTGAGAGCATAAAAACTACCTAGAACTTAATATCATGCTCTAATCCTTGGGAAATAGTGTGGTAAATGTTAAAAAGTATTAAGCTCAATTCAATTAACCTTATCAAGATCCATATCAGCCTCAACATTAGTCTTATCAAGAAAATAGGCCACCCTACAAGGGAAGTTTCCAAAGCTAAAACCATGAGCAAGGCAAGGTCAGCTTAGCTACAATAACCAGAGCAACTATAACCCAATTGTTATGGGCTCTTCCAACTCCTTGGTTATTTTTGAAATCAATATGGGTCAAGAGGCTAAAGGGACCATACCTTGGGATCAATATTTTGGGAAATACATTATCCCAACTAATGGTTTTAACCAAGGTTTCAATGATCAATGACATCAAGTTGTTACTTATGGATACAATCAAGACTTAATGGCTCAAAACATAGAGATCACCATGATGACAAAATCAAGATAGTCTCCACAAGACCAAAAATCTGATTAGGTACCAAACTAGTTAGATGTTACAATGGTCATTAGTAAGCAAGAAGAGTGTTACATGTCCAACAATAAGCTATCTCTAGTCAAGCATATAGTCCAATGGTAGCTAATATAAGGTTCAATAGAAGGAATATGGATGGTAATTAGGAGGTGGTCAAACAATCCCATACTATTACTTCATTACTACTAAATCCAAGTGGACCTAATACTGATCCAAAGGTTCCAATAGCTCTAAATAATCAAAATCAAGCGACCTATTTTGATCCATAAAACTCATAGATTTAGTAAATAATAGTATGGCCCCAAAATTTTAGGTGGAGGTTGGTGGTCCACCAATCAACATTATTGAGAAAATTAATAAATCTAGTGTGAGTGTACCAATGCGAGACATGCTTTCCATCCCTAGTCAAGTGGATATTCTTCAAGAAGGTTTGTCCAAGATAAGTGTTACAATAACTACAAGAAAATAACCAAGTAAATAAACTGAGGTCCTCACTAATGTAACCCAGGGTCCTATGGGAGAAGGATCAAGTAAGGTGGTCAAACCTCCTCCATTATACATTTCATTAATCATTGGTGACTCCTTGGTACATAACTTCATGGTAGATAGTGGAGAAAATACTCTGGTGATGCTAAGGTCTATAACAAACTAGCTTGGTCTAGATTATGAACCTCAATCTAAGGGATTTTTTTAGCTTTATAGATCCTCCATGAAACTAGTTGGTATTATTAGAGGTCTCAACTTGACCCAACATACCTATCCTAGTGTTTTAATTGCTCAAGATGTGTTGATTCTAGAGATGCTGCTCATTTTCTTCTATGATTATCTAGAGAATTCACAACAAATATAAGAGGCTATCTCATAGTAGATTGCTCATATATGTCATTTAAAATGAGCTATGGTACTAAGGTATCAATCAAGGATGAGCCCATGGCCCAGTTTCACATTGAGCCTCATTAGTTAGATAGCATAAACCTTAATTGTACTATCCTTGATGAGGATGAATTTACAATTGGTCAAGAATTGAATACTTATCCTAAGGAGATTCCAGAGTTATTCTTGGATGACCTATGGGGGGATAATCAATTTATCAACCCTTTGGAAGGTGTTGAAGAAAGAGACATGGGTGTCTATTTGATACATGAAGAAAATGAACTCATGTCTTCCCTCAGTGAACTTAAAGAAGACCTCAATAGTATTTAGAAGTTGTTCTTTGAGGGTTCAAGGAGAAAAACTAGGGTAGGTGTAGGGGAAATACTGGTTTCTCCCTCCAATAATAATAATTATTATTCTTATAGGTTCCAATTTAGTTTTTCCTCCAATACAATAGAATATGAAGGCTTAATCCATGGCCTTCAGTGAGCTAGTAAGAGGGGAATCAAGTAGTTACAAGTATATAGGGATATTGAAATTATAGTGAATAAATTTAGGAGCCTAAACATTATGAATAATCCTTTGATGAGGTCCTAAAAATATATAGTGTGGGACCTAATTGAATATTTTGATGCCTTTAACATTAAAGCTATGCCAAGGAACCATAATTAACATGCTTATAGGTTGGTATTTGTGGGAGCTTATTTTGATATCCTAAATGAGTCGAGGAATCCCAAAGTAAAACTACATATTAAAGTAGTAGTGAGACCATCAGTACCAAATAATGAATCTTACTAGTAGGCCTTCATAAATGATAAACAAATTTCTTGTTTGTTGCAGCAGGAAGTAGAGTTTTCCATAATGAACCAAGGTAAATTTCAACATCAGTATGAGGATAAAATTATTTAATTGAGGTTGAACAAACTTCCTAAAGAGTTGATCACCCTTGCAAGTCTTTTCCATGAGGGAGACCATATGAGTAATGATAAGGAAATGATGTCAATTGATGAGGAAAACTATGAAAGAGTCCTCATTTTGAAGGATAAGCTCCTTAAACTTCAAAAGGTAAGTAATGAGGAAAAAAGGCATGATTTAATTAAAATTTGTAAGGAATATTCAAACATATTTTCTTGGGAATATAGTGACTTGAAAGGTTTTGATCCAAAGTTATCCCAAAATGCTATAGAAATAGAAGCTAATGCTAAGCTTATGAGGCAAAAACAAAGGCCTGTTAACCCAAAAATAGAAGAGCTTATGAGGAGAGAGTTGACTAAGTTAATTGAATCCAAGATCATCTTTCCCATCAAGCACTCATCATAGGTACCCAATTTGGTGCCTATAAGGAAAAAGACTAGGGAGATTAGGTTGTGTGTCGACTTTAGAGATCTGAACAGTGTCTCCTTGAAGGACCTTTACCCTTTATCATCCATAGATCATCTTCTTCAAATAGTTATAGGTTCATAGTGTTTTTCTCTTTTGGATGGATTTCTTTATGGGTAAGCAAAGATTGGCAGCCCTTCCTCTCAACCAAATTTAGGTAGAGTAACCCTTCATGAAATGAGGGCTAGATTTCATAAGAATGATCAACCCTCCATTAAGTGTAGGGCATAGATGGGTGATTACTAAAACCAAATACTTCACTAGGAAGGTGGAAGCCATTGCATTGAAATAACCTAATGAAGGTGTAGTCTTAGACTTCTATGACAACATTGTGACAAGGTTTAGTGTTCCATACACTATCATTTATAATAATTAACTAACACTCCTTGGTTTAAAAACAAGTGCACGGGCTCTCAATATGGGCATCTACCTCAACACCTCTTCCAACTATTATCCTCAAGGAAATGGACTAGGTAAGTCCACAAATAAAAATTTGCTAAGAATCATTAGGAGAACTATGGAAGGAATTAGAGAACATAGCACACTAAACTAAAGATAGCCTTGTGGGCTAACAGGGTTAATCCTAGAGCTACCATTGTAAATTCTCCATATGTCTTAGTATATGGAAGGGAGACCAATTTTCCCATTTATCTTGAGCTACCTGCACTAGAACTAGCCCATCAACTAGATTTGATAAAAGATGAGCCCATGCATGTGAGACTGAAAAAATTCATGGAGCTTGAAGAAATGAGAGACCTTGTAATGAAAGCAATAGAATCACATCAAGCTCAAATCAATAAATCCTTTAATAAGAGATCCATAGCAATGGACTTTAAGGAAGGGGATCTAGTCTATAAGTGGGATTCAAACAAGGCCAAGTTAAGCAACCATACCAAATTTGATAGCTTGTGGAGTGGTCCTTATTTTATCTATGGATGAAAAAAATATAATGATTTTTAGTTTGCCTAAATAGATGGAGAGGTACTACCCATCGTAGTCAATGGGATTCATCTAAATCCTTACTATTAGAAGAGTTTATAGCCATTGTATATATTATAATTTTTGTATAGTTTTTCATGTTTTCTCCTATGTGCCTTGTGTACGTATTTTTAGTTATGTGTTTACCTTCCTATGTGCCTTGGGCATAGTGTTTATTTTATTCTCTTTGTTCTTTTTGCTTCAAGAGGAAGTTCTAGAAAGGCTCAGCCTTGTATCTAGTTTTAAAACAACTTAGTTTCAGAGGCTAATGACTCCATTCCTAATGGACTAGACAAGGCAAGTGGTCTAGGTTCTCAAGCATAGTAGGCATGCTTCCCTAAGAGTCAGAAAATATGTTGGCCATTTTTTGGCCCACATAACAAGTTTGTGCCCAAATGTATAAGAGGAGAAAAATTCTAAATCTTGAAGGTTAAATAATTGTTTTATGAACAAATCTAGAAGGGCTTATAGACCTTGGAAAAATTAATTACAAAACCTTTTAGGATAATTATTTACTTTGAAATTATTTTAGCCTTTTCATTGCTAAGATAGTATCTTTTGGGCCCCTTTTTTGGCTAAGTCTTGAATTCTTTCAGACAAGTTATCCAAGACAAAGTTTTTAAAGGGATAATTCTTTTGGACAAAATGTCCAAAACAAAATATAAAGACTGAATTCTTTTGGGGAAATTATTCCACAACAATTTCCTTAAAGACCTATTTATTTCAAGAGATTTATTTTGATTATTTTGGGTTAAGTATTGGAAATTTTTTTGAACATTTTATCCAAAACAAAAGGCCCAAAGGATTTTTCTCTCAAAAAGTGTACCAAGCAAACGTTTCAAAAGATATCTTTTTCAAAGTGAAGTGGCCAAGACAATTTTCCCAAATGGATTTTCTTAGGAAAATGGTCCAATGAAAAAAAATCCAATGGGAATTATTAAATTTCCAAAAGTCTTTTTCAACTCTTCTAAAGGGCACTTTCAAGAAGCAAAGGGACCACTTATATTTTTTCCAAAGGCACTTAGAAAGAAGTCTGAAATGTACTTTTTTGGAAAATTGCCTAGGACAAAAAGCAAAGGGTTTTTTCCCTTTGGAAAGGTACATTTGTAGGATTTCCAAAGGGGATTTTAAAAAAAATCTGAAGTGTAATTTTCTCAGCAAAAGGGGACACTTACAAATTTGATGATCCATTTCAAAATCTAAAGGTCCTTTCCTTTTAGTAAGGGGATTTCTTGAGGAGAAGAAGCCTTTAGGAAAAAAATTGAGGGAATTATTTTGGGAAAAGTTCTTTAGGAAAAAGATCATGAAAGGATATTTGAAAAATCACTGAAGGACTTTTCAAAATGTATGGGAGGAGTGTATAAGAATAAAGTTGAGAGAAAAGGGTCTAAAGGAATTCCTTAAAGAGAAAAGGCTAAAAATAAAATGTCTATCAAAATAGGTACAAGGAAAAAATTTCATAAAAATTCATGAATAAAGTATCCCATAGGAAATCATTTGAAGGAAATGACCTAAAAGGATTAATGATGGGCCCACAAATTTCAAAATCTAAACCCCTAAAAGTAGTTATTTTAATTTGAAAAGCCTGAGATGTTTGCATAGATGTCAAATATGGATCTCTTAAAATTATCATTTGCATTCAAAAGTTGTCAAAGGGGTCTCCAAACAATCAACAATATATGATGAAGAATTATCCTTTTAACTTCGATGACATGGTCTACAACCTACATACAAGACATGCAAAGTGAAGGGGCATGTTGAGTTTTAAATGCAAATATTAAGTCATTCACACTTGGTAGAGACATGCAACTTCCTTTAGTATGGCTCTGTGAGTTTCAAAGAAGGGACTTGAATGCAATGTACACCCAAGTTGGACCAAATGAATTAAAAGGAGAAGGTGTTGCTAGTTAGGATTTTTAGAGGGAAAAATAGTCCTTTTAGACATAATAGAGATCAAGAGAAGCTACACAATCTATAGACTTACATCAACATAAATGTATACCAGAAAACCAATGTCCTTAGTTTGGTTTTCCATCTATAAAAAACATTTGGCTGAAGTTTCAAAGTAGGATTTGGTGTATGAAATTAATGGAGAGGTTCCCATCCTTTGACATGGCCATCATCTCTAACAGGTGACCACTCAACATAGAAACAACATGGCTTGGCACAGAATTTTAGTTATGGGTATTTTATCCTTATACGTGCAAGAAAAGTGAAAGATGGAATGGGGATGATAGATGAAAATTAGGTAATTATAAAATGTAGATCAGGTATTAAAGGCATTTTTGGATAAGTTCTTCTCTGCTATCATGTTTTTTGATCAATGAGAAATCTCAAAGTTAGTAGGAAAAATAAATTTTCATTTGTATAAATAAAAATAGTTTGATAATTGGTCAAAAAGATGGAAGAGCATTCATTACAATAAGGTAGTATCTTAACCATCATGTCTTGAATAGTCTCCCCTCTTCTTTTCTCTCTTCCCCTTTTCTCTCATCCCTTTTTGCTATATAAATATTCTTTTGAGCCTAAAAAAAGATCCCTCAACTGGTGATAGAGTTACTCTATCAAAATCACCTTGTAACACTCTCTTGAAGCAATAATATAAACCTTTTGATTTTATTTTAGAGTGAAGTGTGCATTATTTAGGTTTTAAATTGGAGAATGTATGCCTCTTTTCATCATCTATGAGTCCTCCATGCACCTTTCTTCAATTATATTTGTTCCTTACAATTTGTGTGAAGTGTTAGACATTGGTGCCTTTTTGAAGTATCACAAGTTTATAGTGTCTCATATAGACCTATTTATTTCTATCCTTTCAATTGTAAGGTTTCCCTTTGACCTCCACATAAAATACTTATTCTTGTGGCCTTGAGATAGGATCATAATAATATGTCTTGGTTAAATTCATTAGTATTCATTAAGGCTTCCAAGTTAGAAGTGGATAATTTTATCTTTGGTGCATCACCATCCTTAGCTTAGATTCCCCTTTCATGTTATATTTCTCTCCATTTTCCTTAGTTAGTATTATATTCTAGTGTGGGAAGCAAGTGAAAGTGAAGCATCTGAGGAGCTAGCCTCATTAAAAATCCCAGAGGTTTAATCTCACCATAAAATACCCATAGCCTTAGGTTGTTCCAATATTTTATATGGAAGTGAGAGCCGAAAAAACTCTCCCACAAGGGTGAAATTATAGCTTACAACAAATACCATCAATTAAAAATTCTTATTATATGAAAGATCAACCATTAATATCACCTCTCTTTGGTTAATTCAACAAATTTGATACACCAAAGAAAATTTAAAACGAACATGAATTACATGAATATTATTTCATAAATCCAATAAAAAGCCACTTGGTTGCATTTGGATCCCTCATACCATTGAACCCAAGAGAATTAACTACAATCATATAGTTATTTATATTCCCTTTTCTTACAACATGCTCCTTAGTCTCCAATGGACCCATCATTTATGTGTCATTGCTTCTTCAGGTAATCAATGTATCAAATTCATACATAATGGAAAATTCTACAAATATGATGTTAATCCTAATCTGTGGAACATCCAATTACCAAATCCTAAATCTCAATATTGCATTCCTACTATTTTTCACATCAACAATCGACCTCTCCCTAAGTTTTTTAACATGATTTTTTATTTACATGTTATTATTGCATATTCAGATGATGATGCACCAAAAGAATTGAAAAAATACTTGTAATAATACTTGATTGCCTCCTTTTGTATTGGAATGGATCCCTCATTCTTTACTCTCACATGATCACAACATTCCCTTACTTGATGATACTATTGATACTCCTCCCATTGTAGTACATATGAAGCCTCTTACATAGAGGATGCTTTCAATTTAATTAAATATAGATTAGCTAAAAAATTTCAAGATCCTTTAACTATGTCACCTCATAAATTGTCATAGGTGTTTCTACTACCGACTCTCCTATGAAAATTGATGCATTCACTATCTCTCACACTTATGGTGACAGTTATATCATGGCCCAAGCTCAATCATTAGATTTATATGTACAACATTACTAAAAGACATTATAAAATTTTATGACTTCAACTATGATTTTCATGTCATTCATATCTCATTTGACATGGAATCATAACTTGAATGTTATATACCCATAATAACCCACCATTAGTAAATACTAAATGGGTAATATAAGAAAATCTTACTACTATATTCTTTGAATGTCTTATGCAACTTAATTCAATACAACCTACTTTACCAACCATAAATATCATTTCTTCCTCTTATGATAGTATTGATCAATCTAAAAAACTTTAACCTATATTATCTAAATCTATCCCACATAAATATATTAAAAAATATCTTCCAAAATATATCACCTATTATTATATATATTTAACAAACCAATATAATTAATGTAGACCTTATTGATTTACCTCAATCCAATCCCATCAATATGAAATATTTATCTTTTACTACATTAATGTTAAATATATTTTTCTAAGATAAATACATTCTTAATATGATATAAAAGGTAATGAAATCATTGATATTGAATATGTTGTTAAATATTATGGACCTTTACCCATTCTTCCCAATGATGAAGCTATACTAGAACTCTTTGATGTTAGAGAACCTAGAATTTCATGCCAACATCATAACTTGGGTCACTTTCTAGAAAAATTTCCTTATTTAAATAATTTAATTACTAGTGTGGATCATAAAACACATCTTATTTTTTCCCTTCCTCATGTACCATATGATGTCCAAAATGAAAATTTTATGCTTATTGAAGAAAATATAAAAATTGAATATAGTACATCTACATGTCCCTGACCTTTTACCATCTCAAAATAACTCACACATGATGAAAAAAATAATTTTAGTATCCTCTTTGAAAAATATCATGAAGATTTCACTTGGTTATATGAATACATGCCTAGAATCGATCGTATCATTGTTGTCCATAATATCATTATATATCTAGTTGTCAAACCCATGCATCAAAAGCAAAAAAAATTCCCTCTTAAATTTTTTAATTTATGTCATAGAGAAATAAAAAAAATTAGGTTCTATATCCAGCTAAATTTTGGATTAATCACAATGTGTTTTAAACATTATCCCTATTCATAAAAAATTCACTATGGTTGTTTGCATATGCATCAAATTTTACAACCTAAACTTAGCATTCCCAAAAGATAATTTCCCCTACCATAAATTGATGCCATTCTCACTCCTACCATTGGTTATGAAATTTTATTACTCATGGATGGTTTCCTAGGATATAATCAGATTCACATATCTCTCTAGAACCAACATAAAATGAAAATTACCACATAATGGGGCACCTATTGATATATTAAAATTCCTTTTGGTATCAAAAATTTGGGAGCTACTTATCAACAATTAATAACACATATTTTTCATAACCTTATTCATAAAATCATCAAAACCTATGTGGATGATCTTATTTATAAATCTAAACATCTTCAAAATCATATGAATGATTTAGATATCATTTTTGATCTACTTATTAAATACAAATTTAGAATTAGCCCTTTCAAATATGTGTTCGATGTTGCTTTTAGTAAACTCTTAGGTTTTCTAGTCACTTTCCAAGGCATTGATGTTGATATAACTAAAATAAAATCTATAATCAACATGCCTATCACTTGTTTCATTCCATACATATGCACATACCCTATTAAACTTTGGTAAATTCACTATTTTGTTCTAGAAATGGCTTATTGTATATACTATGTTGATTCCCTTCTTCAAAATGTTAATGCTATAGAATGGATGGATTCAAACCAAAAATTGTTTGATAGGATGAAGGAATACTTTATTTAGCCTCTTACCCTTTGACCACCTTAAAATTATCATCCATTAATATTTTATACATTATTTACCCCATTATCATTTGGGGCAATGCTTGTTTAACAAGATGACATTGCTAAAGGATATGCCATCCATTATATTAGTTCAGACCTAATATATTATGAAAAATGTTAAACAAAAGTAGAACATGATTTTCTAGCTATATATTTTATACCTAAAAAAATCCACCACTATATGATCTATCAAACTACTTATGTCATTTTTCACTTTAATCTACTTCATCATTTTTCTCTAAATCATTCTTACCTAGAGATAGAATTGGAAAAATGGATGGTCTTATTGATGGAAATTAATCTCTGGGTTATTACACAAAAGTTTGTCGAAGGATATATCATTACATATCAAATTTTGGTGGCCTCCCTACTAGAGAATAATAATCTTCAGGATACTCATCTTGATTAAGAGATTCTTTATATTGAAGGTCTTAACCAGACATTTCCCTCAAAGACTATTTTCATATCTTCACTACTTATCTGGAAAAAGTAACCATGAAGAACATGAACCTCCTCATATCATTAAATATAAATTAGTCTTTGAATAATTATTATAAATTACAATTTATTTGCATGAATAAGCTTTGACACTTCACTTTAATTGTGAAAAATGCCTTCAAGGAGCTAGGGCAGGCTACATTTTGATAAATCCCCATGGTAATGTCATACCTCTATAATTTTAATTAACCTTTAATGTCACCAATAACATGGATAAATATGAATATCTTATGTTATGCACATAAGCTATGTTCTATTTATATATCCCACTATACATAAATTAGGTGATTCACAACTCATATGTCATCAAATTAGTGGATCTGATCAATGTAAAAGTGAAAACCTTGTCACATATCATCAAATTTCTAGTACACTTGTCAAAGAATTCACTTCATTACCCATTAAACAAATCCCATGAGAACAAAATTTTGTAATCGATTCTTTTACTTCATCGGCCTCTTTATTTTGTGCTCATTAAGTTCTTCATGATCAACAATTCCTTATCCAAATAAAGAAGTCATTTTATTCTATACAAAATTAAAATGATTCTCTAATTTTATAAATAGAAGATCACCACTTAATATAGCCTATGGTACAAAAATATCATCCAATTCATTGAGCATCATGCTTACCCTCTAAAGGTATATTTTCATAAAAATATACAGGTTTGAAAGAAAGCATGTAAATATGTACTTCAATATAATACCATATATTATTGTAACATGGAAGGTACCTTACTCCATTGTGTAACTCTAAAATAAGTTACTAATCTCATTAAACAAACACATGAGAGCATTTTTTATGGTGACTATAGAAGTCATGGCACAACCCACAAATGCAAATGCATTAGATAATTTTATCCTACTCTTGAAAAAGATTCCATTGATTTCACTAAAAACTATAATCTTTATCACACTATGATCTCATTCAATCTCCTCTAGCCAAACTCCAAACCTTAGAATATCCTTAGCCATTTTATATGTGGGGATTATATCTCATAGACAAATTACCTAGATCACAAAATGGTAATTTATTAATTATTATTGTCACTAAATATTTACCAATTGGGTCAAATCTATACCTCTTGTTAACATTATAGGAATTACCATTTAATTTTTTTATTCTCAATAAAATCATATGTACTTTTATAATTTCTCATACAATAATTTCTTATAATGGTGTAAATTTCAAAATCAAATATATGAAATAAATATGTGGAAAATTTAAAATTACGCACAAAATTTCAATGCCTTATCATCTTAAATGCAATGGCCAAGCATAAGCCAGTAATAAAATTCTTTAAAAAAAATTCAAAAGACTATTTGAGAATCTTGTACTAATTTTCACCTTCAATGTATCCTAAACTCTAGGATTGTCATAGTAGCATACCTAATACTATTAGGCAACATTATTTTAATTAGTATATGGGTATAAATCTATTTTACCTCTAGAAGTTGAATTATCACACACATTTATCTTTATTGTTTTAATCCCAATGAAGAACTACATGAATCTTGTCTCCATGCCTCATATTTCCTTGATGGGTGACATATGTCTACCTTATAACACAATCACCAATATGAATCTTGGATTGTTAAATAACATAAAAATAAATTCAAATTGTGTAATTTCAATATTGGTGACGTAGTCCTCAAATTAAAGTATACCCATGATAAATAAGACAAGTACACTAAAAAATGATGGAGCCCTTACCTTATCAAAGACATTATTGATCATAGTACTTATAAAATACAAAATAATGAAATAAATATTTTCAAGGAACCCACTAATGCTCAATTCTTACGTAAACATTTTAGTTAAATGATTTATTATTATTATTGTTATTGTTATTGTTATTGTTATTGTTATTGTTATTGTTATTGTTATTGTTATTGTTATTGTTATTGTTATTGTTATTGTTATTGTTATTGTTATTGTTATTGTTATTGTTATTGTTATTGTTATTGTTATTGTTATTGTTATTATTATTATTATTATTATTATTATTATTATTATTATTATTATTATTATTATTATTATTATTATTCTTATTCTACATGTCTCTCACATATTTTCATATATTGTAAATACTAACACTTTTTGTAGGTTTTTCAAAATATCCCCAATATGTAGCATTACATAATTCTCAATAGCCTTAGTTCCTATCATTGGTCTTTTGGTCTTTCTATATTCATGAGTTACAATTTTATACAATGGATATGACCTAGTCATCTTCATTAATGTCTTTTAGTTTTCACTTTTCCTAGTCAATCCAGAATTTTTTTTTTTGCTCATTGATTCTATTTTTTAAACATAGTTATTTTTCTCATCAATTAGAATTTTTTTTGTGAGATTAAATATAATAAATTAGATAGGACTAGGCTTTTATCACAAAAATATTTTTTTATTAGTCTTCATTTTTATACTTATTCATTTTATTTTTTGTGAGTTGTAATGTAAGACCTTAGATAGGACCATGCTTCTTCATAAATTTTCATTCCATAAATACCTTTTTAGATAAGTGTTTTCCCTAAAAAATAAGGCAATGGATCAGAATTTTTATTTCATACTCTTAAAATAATTTATACTCTTTTATGGTAGTAATTTTAATAAATTATTTTTCATGTCTCACACATATTATTTCTTATCATATAGAGTCATGCTTACCTATCATTATATCATTTCAACATTATACATTTTTTTATGATTTAAGGTAACTCAATTGTACTTGTTTAATTTCATCCTCTCCACTATCTCATTACACTTTAGGCACACTAAGGTAAGTTTCAAGGTGACACTCTTATTTAATGTGCAAGTACAAGAATCTTAGACACCATGCTCTCTAGATTATTTTCCTAGCTACCAAGTTTAAGTTATTTATTGATTTTAATTTTTAGCACCCATGTTTGGTTTTATAAATTTATATAGAGGAAAAATACAAAAATCCATAAAACATTTAAAATATAAATCATTTAAACAAAAATCAATGATAAAAAGGCATCTATAAAATCAAATGTCAAAATCACACTAAAAGATGTGATTATTAGTCATGTCTCCTATAAAAGTCAAATATAAAACTCAAATTTGACATCATAATAGTGTTTAGGTCAATTTGGGTGTGGTAGGAAGGTATACTATGGTAGGAGGCTTAAATATCTAAAAAATAATCACATTCAATGCCATCCTACTTTATCACATAAGTACCCAATCTTCATAGTAGACCAAGGACCCTTTAAGAGGTCCCGAGGAATGGAGAACACATTATGGGATGTAGGTAAATTCTAATTTTCATGCATATATCCTTCATGGGATGATATTTATACTTCACTAGCTAACCCAAATTTGTGTGGCTAGGGAATACTATCTAGAATACTTAATGTCAAAAGTATTATTATCTTAATAACTTGATTTGAGTGTCTAGTGTCCAATAGGGATTATTCACCTTGGTTTTACCTTCATTTCCCCAACCACTCATTTTATATTACCCTTGATAATAAATTTTTTTTCTAAATATTTTTCCCAATTTATATATTCCCTTCTCTCCATCTATTTTCAAATATGCTTAGAAGATCATTTTAGTTTATCAATTATTATAATAGAAGCTATATATTTGAATGAATATGCATTAATTTATTAATCATTGACTTATAATTCTTGGATCTCCTTGTTTATAATAAAATTTATGAGATTATTTTCACACTTTTTTAGACCATTTCATTCTATTTTCTATTATGTTTTTTCACAATTGAGTGAGTTTGAATTATTACTTCTATTTCATCAATGTTGTTTACATTTATGTTATTTTTTCATATTTGTTTGAGTATGGTTTATTAATTATTTTACATTGATGTTGGATAAATTATTTCAATTTCATGTCTCCTTAGTTTGATCTGGTTTGTTATATTTCTTACCTAAATATAGATTTGTTGGGTTTTTCACTCATTTCAAAGCCTTGAATTTTTGGTTACTCGATTTACTCTCATTTTATATATATTATTTTGTATTATTTTGGTTTGTAAAATTTCTTTCCTTGTACTAGGGTTTCGGGGCCCCTTCAAAACCTGCTTTTTCCATAATCTAAAACTTAGAATTTTTCATCCCTACATGCCAGTTTTCCAAGTGACTTATTCACTTATGTAAACTCCATTTATTTTGATTATTTTGTTGTTGTTTAACCTTGTATCCTTAGGGTTTGTCCAAAGAATTTAAAATGTGCCTTCCATAATAAACAATACAAGAATAGTAGACAACCATTTATAAATAAAGTTAATTCAAGTTATGTATAGGATATTTTAAATTATTTTCAAAAAAATCCCTACTATCATTTAAATTTCAAATTTAATTTTTTACATTTTACTATAACTTTTTCTCTTAGTGTTATGCATTGCTATGTTATTTCTAAAATTACCATCCCATGTTAAAAAATATCTGACACATGATGGTATTCAAGTGGAACATATGTATACACACAATACTTTTTAACTTTATCATTTACTGATGTTTTTTCCCTTTTAGGAACCTATCAAGTTTCAACCTATCTGAATGCATGCTTTAAAGGGTGCACAAGAAAGGGGTGGGTAGACCTTTGGTGCTTCAAAATATTGTTATTTCATATACCATTAACTAAAACCATTACAAGTAAATTTTATTCTACTCTCTTAGTAATTAAATCCCATTTACCAACTTCTTAAAATAATTCCCCATCCAAAATAGCCCATAACTAAGTAAACATCATTTTTATTCAGTTTCCTACTATGTCAACTAGGTTTATATTGTTAGGGATTCAATGATTTTTATATAACTAAGTTGGTCTGGATAACCTAATTTTAAACATAATGGTTTTCTTTCTCATCTAATAAAATCAGACTAGTCAATCATTTAAGCTAAATTCTCATGAGGTTTTAGGGTCAATCCTTGGCTATAAATACCCACTTCACTTCAATAAAATAGAGAGGAACATTATTTTTTTCATTATTATATCTCATAATTATTTTAATTCTAGATTAAGGAGTCATTACTTTGGTTTTTTCCTTTGAAGGAAAGAAGTTTATCTTGTGGGAAAGTCTTAGATGCAAATTACGAGTCTTTTAGCCTAGATCTGATTTTTATAATTTAATCCTTACAAAGCCAAAAAAAACTCTTAAAAATCACCATTGTCCAAAGGTAAGTATTCCTAAATTTTAATATTTAATTTGGTATGTATGTATGTGTATATGTGTGTGTGTGTGTGTGTGTGTGTGTGTGTGTGTGTGTGTGTGTGTGTGTGTGTGTGTGTGTGTGTGTGTGTGTGTGTGTGTGTGTGTGTGTATACATATATACATGTATATATAAATGTGTACATATATATATACATGTGTATATATATATACACATGTATATATATACATATATATATATGTGTGTGTGTGTGTGTGTATATATATATATATATGTATGTATTTATATATATGTATATATATATATATATATATATATGTATGTATATGTATGTATATGTATGTATGTATATATATATGTATGTATATGTATATATATATATATACATACATATATATATACACATATAAATATATATATGTATATATATGTATATGTATATGTATATATACATATATGTAGATATATATATATATATATATACATATACATATACATATACATATACATATATAGATATATATATATATATATATATATATATGTTGTTTATTAACCATCCCCATTTGTGCGAGAAGATTTAGTGAGCACTAGGTTAGATTTATTTTATTTATTATAGGACTATTTAGGGTTATTTCATAGTATCATTTGTCTAGAGGCTTTGAAACCCTCTTATTTGATGTTGTGTGGTAAAATATCCCTTAGTTTTAGCAGATAAAAATTGGTCATATCTTAGTATAAATAGGTATGAAATGAATTGATGGTAAGATTAACTTATTTGATCTTGGAATTCACTAAGTAGGATAAATTGAGATCATCCTAATTTTTTACATACATAGAGGGACCAAATATGGTCTACCATGGGGACCCAGATGTCTAATTATAGTTTCATTAAGAATTAGGGAGGATAAAAAGAATTATCACATAGACCTCTACTTCCAAAGGAAACTTTGTGGTTTGGAGGAGTAGATGTGATTTATTCTCCCTCATAAAATAAATAACTCTAAGTGCAGAAGATAAGGTACTTAAGGACCCAATGTCAGTGCTCCATGCCACTGATGAGCTCTCTAAGAATTTTATGATGGATATTAGGGATTAAGTTAGTACTCTTTAGTCCCAAGTGAGGACTACATTCCATATAGACCTAATTGGAAAAGTATAAGCATAATTTACATATTTATTCATATCTGTTTGTGAAGTAACTAGAATTATCTCTCAAAGAAAATAGCTTCTCTAAGAATCCAAAACCTATTTGGATGGAATCACTCATTTGGACAATAAGTTAAAGAAGATAGTTTCCATCAATCACAAGGTGATGTTCCCAATTTTGAAGTTGATGCACCTCATGGACTAAAATTTATAATAGAAATTTCTATGGGGCATGAGAAACTCCATTGAATATTAGTTGAGTAACACCCAAGCTAATAGCATGCCGTTCTAAAATAGATGAGATTATATCCTTGATTAATATAAATAAGTTACCATCATTGTTCTCTTTCACCCATAAAACACATTAATCAAGTACGATAAATTTAGGTTCCACTTGGCACACTTCAATAAAGCTATAGGGATAAATTTTGCAAGATCCAATAAGGTTGGAGCTAAATTTATCTTAGATAACACCACCTAGTCTATAGTGAGTATCATCTAGGTTAATGAAGTAAATGTCTCATTGGAGTTTCCTCTCAAGAAACATAGCATGTTGTTGACTCAAGTAGAAGTATTCTTCTAAGAACCACCTATCAACCTATATAAGTTTGACTGAGAAGGTAATTTCTTAGAATAGTCATTGGTGTCTCAACAATGTGGTCATATGTAACTAATAAGTGGGCCACGACTAATCCAAAGCTTATTCCTGATAAGCTCTAGTTCATTCTACACTAGTGTGTCACCATCCCCTTTCTTCCATGTTTTGTTTATTATAGGGGGTTTTATGGTTAATGATTATTTGTAATTAATTTAGGACATGATGGTTATTAATGGGATCTCTTAATACTATGAGGTGGGTCTCATCTCTCTTCTATATATGTTATTTTGCGGTGATTTTCTGAGGTTTGAAACTTGAATACTTGAGATTAATAAAAGTTCATATCTTTTTACTCGTAGGGTTTTCACTTTCATGAATGTCTTCCAAATTCTTTTATTTATATAATATATTATTATTAAGGAAATAAATCATGTGTTCTGTGGAGGTGTATGCATTTATTATAATGATCCTTGATCTATTCTCATATGTTCCTTAAATTCTTTCACTTTTATTGAAATCATGTAAACTTATGTGTGTTTAGAAACAAGCCCCATGTATGTTTAATGATAAAAGATTTTGGACTGAAGAATTCACTAATATTATTTTATGTCCTTCCCTATGTAACTCAATTGTTAGCTTTCATGAAATTAAACATATAGTGGTAAAACTACATTTGGGTACATCATCAATTCTAAAGGATTGATATCATTTAATAACCTAAAGAGTTTCCTTTTTTGCCTTACCATCCATCCCATTTGATGTTTGTTTATTATTAAATGATCCTTTCCCATTTATTCATAAGTTTTGAGATGAAGTGAAGGAATTAGGTGGTAAATTTGTTGTAATTGGTTTAGTTAGTGGTAAAAAAGTTTTGTGTTAGTGAGAAAATAGGAATTGGATCTCGGTGGTATCATTGCATCTCTTCAAGATTTATTCCAAGTAGGATATTTAATGGATCCCAATACATTTAGTTCATGTATTATATTATCTCAATAACAATCTTGAAATGATAAGATGAAAGTTTCCCAATTATTCCCTAGGATCACTCAATCCACTTAATCTAATAGGTGTATTTGGTATAATAATATATTGAATAGAATAATAATATGATTCAATATGTTATGAGTAATATACATTTTAGTCTAGTGGAACTCAACATCCTTGATACTACTTATATCAAACCCATTATGTAGTTCCATATTCTATTTTAGGTGATGTACATTCAAGTCTAGTAACACTCAATGGCCTTGACATCACTTATATAAATCCCATCATCGTTCCACCTTTTTGGATTAGTACATTATGTACTATTCCCCCACTATTGAGAGTTGAAATATGCATCTTTCCAACTTAATATCTTAATTAGTTATTCAAAAATTGAAATTGATCACTCTCAATTTTCCATTTGATCAAATTATCCAAGTGCTTCAAAAAGGTGGCACAAATATCCTTTTTTAGTTATAGGTTATAAGTTAATTTGGTTTTACCTACATACATGTGTACTCCTTCCCTATAATCTTTTCATTTTTTCAAACTTTTGAAGTTTGGTTTTTTCAAATGTCAAAGTGGATGAGTAAATACTTTGTGTTCTATTTTAGGATTTTCTAAATTTAATTTCTCTAAATAATTGAAGTATCCTTTTTAAATATAAATTATGTTATATGCACTCATGTTTAACTCTTTCTCATGTACTCTATAAATTTATTCACTTTAGTAAAGAGGGGGAAAATGTAGGCACATAAATCTAGTAATAGGTACTTGATAATGTTCATTCTTGACACATTCTAAACCACATTACTTGCACCCAAATACATGAATCTTATTCACCATTATTTTAAGCCTTTTTTTATATATGGAATCAACCATTTTTTACCATCACTACTACTTATAAACTCCAAATTAAAATGACAAGACTACTTAAAATCACCTTCAAACTATCTCTTAGGATGGATGCCCTTGATATTTTGAGACTTGAGACATGTCCATGTTAAGTTGAATAGATTTCTACCATGATCCTATCCACCTACATTGGTCTTATCATGCACCATATGACAACTAGATTCCAAATTTCAAATAAATATTTTGGGTCATCCTACATATTTTATAAGGTTAGATAAAAGAATTTATTTAAAGGTTATCTTAGAAATAAACATCAAAGGTCATTCATTATCCCAATTTGTTATCATGTGGTTGCTATCTTACACACTAATTCCCATTAAGAAAATATTACCTATTATTACCAAATTAAAGGTCATTCATAAAGAGAAACCATAATCCAAATCTAAAGCATCTCAAAGAAGGTCAAGTGCTATAATTTTCAAGAAAAAATCCACATTTCTAGATGCATACATATATTTGTTGTGCCCCAACACACCCCCATTTATTTATTTTTAAATAGGGACCCACTTTTGCATGAAATATATATTTTTAAGGCCTATTCCACCTTATAATAGGTTTTTTGTGACAACTCTATGTAGAAGCCTAAAGTTATTATTGAATACTAGAATTACATGTTGGCACTTTTATATTATAGACCAAATCTATGCTTAGGATTATTTTGAGTTATATCATGTTCCTTTGGTTTGTTTTGCACATGTTTGTCAATGTTTTTGAATTCTAAAGGTTAATGAAATCTACATGTTTATCCAATAGTATATCAATTTTTACTTTTTTTTCTGAAATAACTCACTTACATGTTTACCAAAGTGTGTGAAGATTTTGACTTATATCTTTTCAAGGTTATTCTATACTTATAAAATTTCATATTATTTTCATAGATGCTTACCAAGTCACCAAATCTACCATATGACATCCACCTACTCACATGGATCCCTAGAAGCAAATGAGTTATACTTATATATTTTAAAGGTTTATGACAAATAGTGATGACCTACAAACCTATGGCTATTTCAACACTTATAAATTTATAAGGACTCTTAGGAAAGTAAATCATTACAATTTTGATAAGTGTTACAATCATACTCACCCATCAACTGATTAATCAAAGTTCTAGTGTATAAATTTTCTAGATAAACAAGTCATTAAATGGTTACCACGTGGTACTACCCAAAAGTGATGCCAAAACATCTCTTCAACCACTTATCTTTAGGTAAATATATCACTAGGATGATGCATAATTTCATCATCTCAGTCACCTAGAGCCTAAATAGTAAGGAAAAATGGTATGATACTCTTCAAGGATGAGGTGTAATGGTATTTTTCCAATTATCATAATCATGTTGGCCCAAGATTAAAAAATAGAAAAGAATAGTAAATAAAGATCTCAAGAACCATTAGAATAACATAATTTTATTATAAGTCCCCATAAATACATGGATTATAGGTAAAAGTCAAATAATACTTTTGGAAGAAGCAAATAAAATACAAGTGTCAAAGAAAGGTGACAAAGCATGTGAGATAAAGGAAGAAAATCTACATGGAAACAAATATTACAAGGAGTGTAAATTCACAAGATAATATCCAAATAAGTAACAAAAAGTGAATAATGAAGGGATCTAAAGTCATTGATGTCATTAATATGCATTAATTGTCTAACTAAATGCATTCAATTTGGTAGAGATAATGAATCCAAAGGCAATATATGCAATTTACAAAGTTGACCACAATTACATTTCTAATAAACTAACAATTAAAATCATGATTTCGAGATTTATTATGACCAAGTGATCCTATAGTTTTTAGATAACTAGATCCCCTTAAGTGTATAATAATGGATTCCTCATCAAATTTTTTACCTCGTCTATCTACAATCTCCATTGTAGGGCCTATGTATTACATGAATACAAGGTTTGATGAAGATGCTCTCAACCATATAGTTAATCACTACTCTTGTATATGGGAGGTAGTCAATGTAGCAAAACCTTATGTTATGTGGGATCAACTCTTATCATTCAAATGGAGATACAAATATGACCTACTATAAATAAAATTAGTAAGCTTGCATGATGTTATGGCTAAGCCTAAGGTAATTCCGTACATTTACTTTTATTTGGTTTCTGTATGAATGTACAAATTTATAATAAAATTTTACACTTGCACAAACATAACACACTAGTATCATAAATTAGTGGGTGTGCTTTTGATAAATATAATATTCTCTCCCCATGAAATAATGTGACCAATAAGTTATCAGAGTGGGAGCATGACCTAATTACCTTGATAGTCAAAGGCCCTATTTTTGATATCCCCATGATTGACTTTAGTATTATAATTAGGATTTACATGGTCTTGTTTAATTGAATTTATGGCTTCCCTAGTATCACTTACGTTAGTGGGGTTGGATTCTTCTATTGGACACCATCCTCACTTATACCAAAATTGTTGCTACAAGAGAAATTATTACTACCAATTTGATCAACCAAATAAAAAATTCAAAAAATACATTTGACAAAAAATTATATATGATGTCCTATCTTTTGGATTCCATAACTATAACCGTTCACTCACCTTTTTAACAACCCCATGAGCCATCAACTAAGTATCCTAAGAACTATATTTATGATTAATTTAATGTCCTCCATATACATAGGTTCAAAAAGAAGATGACCAAAAAAATTAAACCCTTCTACCCATTAGTATATCAAGACATTTATAGTAAAGGCATGACTAGACTATTTGATCAAATTAGGATAACCATTGGGAAGATTGGGTACTACTAGCTATACCCTAATTTCACTATCATCAAGCTAGAGGGTACTAGGGATTTCCCTATGTACTTACCTTGACTATTCCTAAATAAGATTACATAAAAATATATTGGGGCCCAATTGGAATATCTTTTAGATGTTCTATTGAAATGTGACAAGTAAGGAGTTGTTTATCTACATCATATTAGCATTGAAATGATCCAATAAACAAGGTGGGAGCATTTATAACTTATGGATAGTATTAGAATGCACTATTATTTCAAATTGGTATCTTATAGGTAGTGGTATCCTAGGGATAGGGTAAGAAAACACTTAAATAGAGTTAAAGTAAAATTGAATATTAACTATGGCCATGTATCTTATCCTCATGATAAAGTGTTAATGAATGATTTAGATGATACAAAATTCCATACTATAATGAATAAAGTGAGTATGTCCATGGTGGTTGCTAGTAATATAAACTATAATTTAGAGACTACCAAAGAGGATGATAGGAGGATTGAGAAAGAGTACTAGGTTTCAAAACTTGCTCAATGATCCCTCCCATAGATAGAATTAGAAGGGAAAGGACATGTTGGTCCATTTATATAAGAACTTATGGGAGAGGAAAAAGGAATCAACCAAGGTCCTCCTCAACATCCCATCATAGTAGTCACCATTGTAGTAACTAATATTGTAACTTCCCTTTATCAGATTGTCACTTCCACATAGAGTTCTAAAATTTCATCTCAGTCAGGTGTATTTTCATTTATGTTTCCATTTCCTCCCCTTAAATACATGTCACAGGTGATTCTCCCATCTTTCCTTCCTCTTATTCCTAGTTCCACTCTACCTTCATCATTAGTTCAAACCATTACACCACCACGTCCATCAATATCCCCATGTCCTAAACAAGTTTCCACTCTTCTAGGTACTCCCTTAGTAGTTAATAGTACTCTCACATCATATCCATATGTTTCTCCATCAAGTTCATTTAATTATATCTCACCTCTTCCAGCATAGACTTTTACTCCCACCTAGTCCCTTCTTGTCTATAAGTGGAAGCCAAAAACACCTTCAATATTACCATAATGTACACCAAAAAAGGAAACACTTGAAGAGAATTTAGGAAAAAAATGAATAAAAGGAAATGTTCTAAAGGGGCATAACCCTAGGATTTGCTAGATAGTGATGAAGAGGAAAAAAAGTGGTTTACAAAAGAGGAGTGGGAAGTTGAGACAAAAACATCCTTGTGTAAATGCATTATTGATACCATAGAAAGTGACTCCAAGTATAAATAGTTTAAGGAAGAAGATGATTATTCAAGTGATACTAAGATTCTATGTGCCAATTTAGTTTTAACTAAACTACTTGTTGACCCAAATGGAGACCCTAAAGGTGAAATATAATCAAAACCCTTAACATAAGCTTAGGGGAAATCATTGAATATGTTTCCAACCTCTTATTCTCTAAAAACAATAATGATATATATAAGATCAGTTCCCCTAATTGATACTACATAAAATGTAAGTACATAGGTCCCTCACTATTTGGATTCTTTGGGCTAATCAAAAAAGATTAGGTAGTTACAATGCAAGATTTATAAACCCTAGTCCAAAATCTTATGGATTAGGTTATATAACCCATTAATAAACCTTAAAATATCCTTGATAATACCATTATTACCATGTGGATTATTTATACATCAATAACTAATTATTTAAAAAAAATATTAAATGCCCTTGCCACTTTTTCATTCCTTAATTCCACAAGCCTTTAGGAATCTAGGCCAAATATTGGGTGTATTTTGAAAAATTGTTCTCCACAACTATTTTTGATTCTATAGATTCCCCATCCTATCCATCCACTTAGTTGGGCCTACCAATTGGTCATGAAACCCAAAGAAATTCTACTATACTTACAATGCATAAGGGGTTTGAAAAAGGGAAGGTAATAGTTGACATAATGGCACCTAATAGGGTCCCTTTCTGGAGGAGATCAATTTCCCCTTTCTTCAACTTGGGGAATATTCTCCCAATCCTATGATTTACACATGGATGTCTTAATTCTCCACTCATATAGTTTAGGAAAATATTACAAATAGCTAGTTGTCTTAAATGTCCCTACATGGATTCAAATAATGCAACAAGCAGAAGATGTTAGGCATGCCATGGTTATTATTGAACAACTAGTAGTCAATTTTCATTTTTATATGGAAACTAATAATATGAGTAAATTGAAAAGGAAAACTATAATGGATGATGGACATAAGGTAGAATTGGAATAAATAGAGGATGTGTTATCTTTGACCAAGATAATAACAATGCACCCCTGCAAAGTATTCAATTAGAGATGACCCCTATAATTTTGCGGACTCTCTATGGGGTAATAAATTAAATGTTCAAAGGTTATGATTAGGCTATTGAGGAAATACAAAGAAAGGAATACCATGCAGCTTGAAAGGAACATCATAGATAATATACAAGGAGTAGATCAAAAGCTATATAATGTCATCATATATAATTAAGAAGAAGTACAAGAGGGGAATCACAACCCAAATGGGGAGATGCATACCCCCTTATTAATAATATGAATAAAATAGAAGGAAATCTCTTTTTATTAAGATAGGAAACTAGAAATAAGGCCTATGACCACTTGAACCTGATAACCACACTAAAAAATACTTGGGCCTAAAGTTACATAGCTATTAAGAGATATGATTAAGTTGGATGGCACTAGGAGATGTAATATGTAGTGATACAAATAATCATTTATGAAGGGTAAGAAATTATAATTTTAGGAGATATGAGAATCAATAGTTTAATTAACTAATAGAGAAAATTGATCTTTAGGGCCATTTCTAAATACCTTCTTCAACCTGTAGAAAATAGTCTCAAGATAGACATTGCAGGCATGGTATACAAGACCAATGATGACATGTTATGATTGATAAAATTTTACTAGAATTTAGGTTCTTATCACTAAGACTCTTTATGTATAGCTTAAGGTTGCATTAAAAACACATAGGAAGTTGATGGATAAAGTCCCCCAACTTTTTAAAAGACCTTTTTTAGATTTTGAGGTTATTAAAATTGATTTATAATTAAGTCATACTTTGTACTTATAGATTTAAGAAAATAAACTAGCAACTTCCTCTACAATTCCTTCCCTAGATACTTTAGTTGCAACCACTTATTTAATGGTAGGTCCCTCTATAGATAAAATTCATTTACAACAACATATTTTACAATGGTTAGCAATGTGCAAGTTCCATCTTCTATAACTACCACAACATAGGTAGATTATTTCATAGTTGCACATGTTAGTTATAACTATAATTTTTTTGTAATAGTTTTGTATTTTATGAATGGGTGGTTGTATCACTACCACAACATAGGTATATTATTTAATAGTTGCACGTGCTAGTTAGACCTTGATTGAGAGATGAGGCATCCCCATCCAAAAAATATATATATACATGTACCCTCCTCATTACAAAAGGAAGATATTTTTTGAATTAAATACATATAATAAATCCCTCAAGTTGTGTGTGTGTTGTATGGTTGTCTCTTCCATTCTAGTATTTCAATGATTATGTGGTTCAATCTAGCTAGTAGTTTAATTTTTTGATATGTGTTATACCAATTTTACATGGACTATAGTTAAATATTAAAAATTTGTTAATGAATAATATATAATATCTATTTTAGGTTGATGAATTTTGGTAATAGTTCATATAATAGGTTTTCTACGCTCATCTATGAATTTGTGTATAAGTAATGTTTTGATGCAACTTCCTAACCTGAGCAATAGCGAGTCAAAGGAATTTTTTACTCATTAGATATAATATCTTATTAGGATATGCAATACAAACCTTAATAGCAACAAGATTTAGCCAATGACTTTGATTTTCTTTTATTTTATCCCCTAAACTCCTTCATTATGTTTGTATGTTCTGTATGCTAAACAAGCAAGCTACAAACATTAGTTCTTGGTATTTGTCCTTATTCTAGAACCAGTTTGAAATAATACATTCTCTTTATTTATAGATAATATTTTATGCCTTACTATTATCATTTGTTTTTTTAATTTATCTAATTTATGCCCACCTTAATTTAATATCACCATCAATACACACACCTCAAGTAGATCTAGGATTCCCATTGATACTTGAACCATCCAAGGTTAGCAACTATTTTACTCCTAGCCATTACATGAATAGGTTATTATAAAATGAAATACAATAAAAGTCCTTCCATGAATTTAATCTTGATTAACTAATCCTAAAAAAATATAGGTTACCTCATAAGGCTACTTGGTATGCATAAAATCCACACCAATATAACTCTTTTAGGCACTAGAAGGAGGGCCTCTTTCATTTCTTAAATGTAAATATTACTTGAGTTTAACTAGATATATATAAAATATTGACAAGGTTTTCCTCTAAAAATAACCCACTACATCATCCCTTAAGAACCCATATAAAGGTTAGGTTAGATAAAGGTGTCTTGAAAATATCCTAAGCTCAGTCATATTCTCTATTAAAGTAGCCCCTTTCATGTCGAATGACCCAACTCTAGTAAAATAGTTCTCTTCAACATTAGAGGAAATGTTCATGATCTTCCTAGAAATATGGAGATGTATATTTATACCTTTTCTCCCTCAAGGGGGTTAGGATTGTTAAAGATCATGTAAATTCCCTCAAGACCTCTCTATAAATATTTAATATAATTTTTGAAGATGTATCTTGTAGATTCTTCCCTTCCACACCACAAGATGTTGTCTATGACTATTTTCATAATGTTCCTAAAGGCTCAATTAGATCTTGGGATGAATGGTAGATCATATTTCTTGGGTATTTGGACAACTTACCAACCCCAGTGTTATATACCAACACTTTTATATCATGAATAGAGAGCCTAATGAACCTATTAAATCATTTAATATAAGATTTTAGAAAATGTATAGTCCAATAGACACTTCATAGAATCCAAATATTACATTAGCCCTTGAAATGTATAAAATGCCTTAGATCATACAATTAAATTGTTTGTGCATAGATAAAATGGTTTTTTTTATTTGATATAGGATTATGTTAATGCTATAGAGGTTGGAAAATAATGAACCTTTTATCACAAGGCTTAACTAAGCCAAATGTTCATCAAAACTACATAATGATAAATCAAATCCCAAATGATAATAATAACATTATAGCTCACAATCAGACCCATATCCATATGTAATTACCCTTGTCTCATGATACACCCAACTATATTTTGAGTTTCTTGAATAATTCTATAGAAAAACATCTAATCCTTATAAACTTGAATTTTAAGTTCCTATAAATAATTCCACCACCTTGGGTGTTCTATTGATTCTAATAAGGATAAATTAGACACATTTCAGAAGAGGGTATAAAAATTAAGTAATGAATTATTGAGTATGCATAAGCATTAGGGAAATAATGGTGATGACAAAACCAATCATAGCTTTAGTGATCAAAGGTACAACAAGCCCCTCAATAGGCCTTAAAATAATATTAAGTGGTTTACTAATAAGATTCTTAAGACAAAGATCCTAGAGGCAACATTTCATAATTGGTGTAGGGTACATAACACAACCAATCATGGAGATCTAGAATTCATATAATTTTTTACAACATTTGAATTTTTTCAAATTGAAATGAATAAGAAATATATCTTGAAAAATCAACATCAACCACCTTACTGCAGTACTTTAGGTCATTCTAACATGGAAATGCTATTTGAAACCTAAAAATTTCCATTCCTATTTAAAGATGAGAATGAGCCTAAGGAAAACATAGATGAGATCCATTTGTTTAAATTTATTATAAGAGTAAATAAAATCTAAGTAACAGGACACAAATCACTACTTCTATGCCTCCAAACAACAATGACACCACTCCTCTAGATCCAAGAGGTAAAAACAATCAAATTTCTTCAAAGAAGAAAAATTAGTTTCATCCCATATAATCACAAAGTAAATTAGGATACAATATTATAGAAGACATGAATAAAATCAAAGCTAATATCACTTTACATGAATTATCTTAGGTCATTGAGTAAATAGAACTATTGTTCAAAGCCTTGACTAGAAGGTTGTTTTATTATTTTTGAGAATGTAATGTTTAGATCCTAAATAATAAGGGTCTATAATAATAGGAAAAATCTAGATTAATAGGGAAAATTATATATTTTAATAGGTAATTATGCAAGATAAATAAAAATAAACTTATCTGGTTTCAAACTAAAATAAAGGAATCTAAGGCTAAAATTTGAACAGTGGGACTGAGACACTATCAAGAATCTAAATCTAGGTTCCATTTTATAATTGGATAGAAGCACCAAAAATAGGACACCCTTGTGTCTAGTGTTATATTCATTACTAGCATTATTGTCTTGAGGATCTAATCTTTCTAATTTTTTTTGCTTGGTTAATGTGAGCCTATGTACTAAATTTCATGGGCTATAATTCTTCAAAGCTCATTATAGGTTTGTTTCAATATTAAATACAAGTATTCATCTACACACATGCAAACAATCAATACATAAAAAGTAAAGGGGGAAAAACTAGGTTAGGGGAAGAATGATTGCATAATCAAGAACCCTTATTTTTTTTATTACTACCTCCATTAACCCTCAAGCTAGGTCTTAGATTTGATGTAGTTATCCCTTAGAAAATGTGCATAATAAATGTACATGATAGATGAAAGAATGAATTTTTCCTAATCCCTTCCTTTATCAAACATGTAAGTCTATGTGTGATATAGAGAAGTTGAGCTATACTACTGATTGATTTTTATTATATCTAATGTGCCAAAGTAGTAAGTTTTAGATATTAAATGCCTTGTATAGTCCTTTATATATGAGACTCATATTTAAAATTTAGGAGATTTATTCACATTTAGATAACATTGGAAAATTTAGAAATAAAGTAAATAAAATGGGTAAGACTCATCTTGTAGGAGAAACTAATTGTTGGAATCAAAGTTGCTCTTGGATAACAACACTAGAAGCTGGACACCCTGGGTTTCAGTGTTGTAGTCCTATTTGGGCACTATTTTCTAGAGGGTCTAGGACCTAGGGGGATGGAATAATCATGGAAAGAATAACTTGGGTTAGTAAGGGTTAAGTATGGAAGGTTATGAATGACTGGGAGAAGTCCAAAATGTGTCTAGGGTATGAAACAAGACCAAGGAAAATTAGACAAAATGACATGGCTAGACATGAATAAGACTCATATTCTCTAGTCAGAGTCTCCTATGAAAGGACTATGAAAAGACATGATATGTCTGATTTATTAACCAATATAGGGTGTATACATTTCCCCCCTTTTAATCTAGTGATGCAATGAAATGAAGCACTAGAGCAAAATAAATAAAAAAGATGTGTACCTAAACTTACCTATATGGAGATAAGTGTACTAAAAAAAGGATCCAACTTCCTAGTTAGAGAAGTGGATGGAGAACTGAATAGTGCTTGGATAAATAAGGAATCCCTATAATAGATGTCCCCCATACTAAATCTGAATAGTGCTTAGAGAAAGAAGGAATTCTTGTAATAGATGCCCCATGTACTGAATCTGAATAGTGCCAAGAGAAAGAAGGAATCCATGTAATGGATACCACCTATATTGAATTTGAATGAGAAATGAGAAATGATCAAAGGCCCAGAACCAATGTCTTCCCTTTATCCCACTTAAGCTTATGTAATCTTGAATGTGTGTATAGAATTTATATGCTATGAAGATCAATATTTATCATGCCCCCAATCTAAATAATATGAAATAGAAGTGAGAAGTGCTTAGAGGTTCAAAACCAATGTCTACACTCTATCTTACATAAACTTTATGGTTTGATTAATGCTATGGACCAATTGCTATAGATGATCATACGGTCCAAACTAGTGATAACCTAACTATGCCTAGGTGTAATATAAAAACTTCGGTAATATGTGTAAGAAAAAATGACCTATCTTACCATTCCAATCTATATAATCTTAGATGTGAAAGAACATGATCATATGTGTCATGCCCCCAAATATAATATGTGAGTGATTCATCTTGATAGTATAGAAATATATATATTCACATGTGCCATGATCTATCGCGCCATGTCCCATGTGCAAAATTGGAGATCAAAATAATGTGCTCTACACTATGCCTATAATCTGCTATCTGGTCATGTAACTATGTCATGTTGTATGAAGTTGTATGTATGCGACATGTAAGAATGTATATGCCCCCAAATCTGAAATTTGAGTATAATTTTGTATTGAAGTCACTATGAGTCCATATAATCTAAACCACTATATCTAAATAGTCTATGTATCTGTAAACTAATAGTGTATCCCTCTAGATGTCCAAGTGATGCTAAGTGACTCACATTAACTAAATCACTATATAATCTTGACCAATCTAAGCTAAGTAATGATGATAATCTAGATTTTGGAGGTGTAAAAACCATGTTGAGTGACCCATTGTAGTTTGAATCATTGTATAATCTTGACTAATGTATATTGAGTCTAATAATCTACATGTTGGAGGTGTGAGAATCAAAGTCTATTAGCCTATAGGAGTGAATATGGATATTAGGTAATTTTTAGAGATAGTTGGAATGATTCCCCCTTTTGGGGAGAGGGATGAGATTTTTGATAGAGGAGGTTGAGCCAAAAGTGATGACTAAAGGCATATGAATAGGAACAAGGTTGGTATAGTTTGAATTGATTGAGAAGTTGTATTACCAAGATTGAAATGTGTTCTTTATTGATTATGACCAAAGCTTGTGTGTGGTTATAGTATAGATTAGAAACATTTGTGTCATGATAGGTAAATGAGGTGTAAGTAGATTGAATGGATTGAAAAGGTGACTGATTTAGCTGGGTTGTTTGAACAAGTGTTTGATTGGTAGGTCCCAATTTATATGATGAGGTACAAAAAGTGGTATAGGTATATACATATGTTATATATGATGTAGTGATAGATCAAAGTGTGTGTGATGTTGAAGGTATCATTGACACAATTCTTTAAAATAAAATAGTTTGTAACATAGTGATATGGGGTTATAGTTATGGGTAAAATGGTGTTTTGCTTTTGGATAAAAAATTTGGTTGATATAGGAATTTTGATTGACTTTGGGTTCATTTGTGCATTAAATATTTTGAGATATTGGATCTCTAGAGTGAGAAAATACCTAAGAGATTAGCACCTTTCATAACCCATTTTAAATAACTAGTAGCCCAGATTCAGGCTTACAAAGAGATTAGCCTAGTGAATAAGCTTAACACTTGATTCTTCCCTATTTATAACCTATTTTGGATATTTTGATCTATTTTAAGTAGTCTATGAAAGTTTTTACTAGTTTTGGTGCTCCTATCCTAGAATCATTGATACTATCTAGGATGTAGTGCTACTATCTAAGTTCTAGTACTATTGTCTAATACTAGTGTCCTTATGTAGCATTGTTTTCTAATGTGGATGTTTTTTTCAATTTATAAGTTATTCCTATTTTTGTACTTCTTATATATTTTTATTAGCATGGTTGTTTGGCATATAGTCTATTTTTGGTATTTTTATGGTGAGGTATAGATGAGAGTTTCATAGAGGTCAAGTTATGGAGACATGTGATTGTTTCCTTTATTAGCTAATGAGAGAGTTGTGATGGATAGAGTAGGGTTGGGTCAAGTGTGTGACCTAGGCCCTATGTAGTGGGATAGATATATAATTATCACCTTATGTGAGAGGTGGAATGTAAACACATGTACTTTCTAGCTTCCTATTAGAGAGATTATGATTACTCTAGAGGATGCATACCATATTTTACATTTTACTATTAGTGGACATCAGGTGATATTGTAGGATGACATAGGTGCAGATGATTTTGACCATGCATCCCTATATTTTGTTGGTATGTCTTCAGTCATACATAAGAGAGCTAGTGATAGTGATGTATTATTAGTTATTATGTAGTCAAGTGTTCCACACCTATGGAAGTGGTTGGCCACATTTTTGGCCTCATTTGTCATTGTGGATGGGATTGAGGTGTTGATTTCATATAGGATATATAGGATCATATACAGTATAGAGGTGTATGGTACTATGTTCTCAAGAGGTAGGACTATGCTTGCCCACTTATACAAATACTTATATATATTTATATAGGAGGCATTCATTGGTGGTATCGATGCAACCACTTTATTACATTGCTAGGCTTAAGAGCACATAGTAATTATGCAACTAATTGGATTTTTGAGGGTGAGTTGGGAAAATACATAGCCATTTAGTGAGCGATGGATGAGTGATTTGACTATCTAATCTCTAGAGATAAATCACTATAGGATGATGTTAGATAGATTAGTGGCTTAAGCTATCATATGGAGGACCTATAGAGGATTCCCTAGATGGCCTAAGGATGGAGAGAATATATGGTACATGAGGGTTAGTTGTTAGTTAAATGATCATTGGATTGGAGTATATGAGCACTTTCAGTATGAGCACATGAATAGGTATTTTGAATTTGGTAGGATGTTCCTCCTACAACATAGGTATGGTTGAGGAGTACATGGGAACAAATTAGAGTAGGGGCTCATTTGAGACATACTGAGGCTAAGTTAGCATTTTTACCTTTGGATGCACAAGATGCAATTATATATATTCCTAATATGGATGACATGGGATGCACTGAGGCATATACTGCATGGTAAGCTAAGCATTGGTGGGTTCTATTATATCCTATAGATGGAGTGGATATTGATATATATGAGGATATTGAGCTAATCTAGATGATAAGAGGTAATTAGTGATTGTATTTGAATTGTACCTGTGCTTGTGCTTTAGTTTGGATTTGGAATTATATATCTAATGTAGTGTTCTACTTCTTATGTATGTAGGTGGGGTGGGAGGTGCACAAGATAAGGCACATGCTATGGTGGGGAGGGGAGATGATGATTTTTAGGAGACCATAATTGAGTTAAAACTATAAGATCTCATGTGGTATATTCCTAATGATGCAGTGGAGGGTTTGATAGAGATAGTGATGGTTAGGACTGGCATTTATGATCATTTCTTTGATAGGGATGTTATAGCTAACATTGCATATGTTAAGGTATTAGGAGAGAGGGATGAGCTTAGAGATGAGTTGGATAGGCATAAGATGCCTCCACCTAATTATGGTGTGGTGAGCAAAAAGATTGTGGTTGACTATATGGATCTTCAATAGTGATATGCAAACTTACATGAGGAGCATGGTCAGCTATTGGAGTGGGATAGTCAGTAAAAGAGGCATTCAGTATCTCAAAGAGGTGTAGGGTCATTAAGTGCTAGATGAGATTATGGGACTAGTACTAGAGGAGAGAGTGAGACTGAGAGTGAGGGCATGATGCCGATTCGTGATTGATTATATTTGACATAATGTATATGTATTTAAAAACCTAGCTATATATATATATATATGAAAGTAGGTTTTCAAATACATATACATTATGTCATATATATATATGTTGGTTTTAATTTTGTTTTACTCATATTCATGTTATGGACTCTATAATATGTTGGTATATTGATTGTAATTGGTTGAAATAGTTGATCTATTATTGATTTTGAATATGTATGTGCTTGGTAAAATAGTATATGGGATATGTGGTTAAATTATTTTGGTATGTTTAGCAGTGTTTGTTTAGGTTTGATTTTTTATTATATGCAATAAAAAAAATTTGATTTTTGTAATTTGTAAATTTATTGGATAAATTGAGTTGGGTCTAATATTTGGAAATTATTTGGATAAGCTTATTAGGTTTAATAGTGGTAAAAATAAGATTTGGTAAGATCTGGATCTTGATAGGCTAGTATTTAGATAGGATAGTTGTTGGGAATTAGAAATGTTAGTTATTAGTAAGGGGATGTAAGATAGCACTTTGTGCATATTACTTCCCTAAGAGTGGATCAAGAATACAAAGGGTAACTAGACATTTGGCTCCATCATTACCCTACTAAGTGAAGATTATGAAAAAAAACTAGTATGACTATATGTTGTATTATTCTATGTTGTATCACTATCTGAACCATGTTGATCAACTGAACAAGTGCTTATACTAATCATGTTATGTTGGAATGTGATCTATAGATGATAATATCTATTGTGTGCTAACTATAGTTATGCATGTAAATTTTGCAAAATTTAACTTTATTGGTCATGCAACTAAAACTATGTGATATGAAATAACACCTTGTGGCCTCTATTGTGATGCATATGACTGATTAATAGATTGATATGGAACTATAACATGTGACGGGGGTTCATCTAATATTAACCATAATAGGTTTCTATGTGAGATAAGACCTTAAAAATCTACCCGTATTGAATATTTCTCATGAGTGGTACTTTGTTGTTGTGCTTGACTCTACTGGATATGTATATAAAACTGCATTATGTGTTCCATGGACTATGTTGTTATATGTAGGTTTTCTCTTGTACTAGTTTACAAACCTTCTGAGGTAGTGGAATAGGATATCTCCTATGATATTTTATCCTAAAATGTGCATTGCACTCATGATGAGTAACTGATGATTCTTGTAAAGGAATGTCCTAGGATGATTCAGTCATGGAGGAATGAGGTTTAGGGTTCCATAATGGAGGAGATCTTTGTGATCCCTATGTGAATTCTATGATACCATTATCATCACATCTAGTAATACAATTTTTTTCTAAAATAGTCAGTATCTCTATGTCTATAAATATGATGATAGTGACAAAAAGGTTAATGTCACTATTTATGTAAGAGTCATGGATCTTATTGATGAGTATAAGGTAATGTGATTAACCTCCTATCTAGTAGTGTTGATAATATGGTAGATAGACTATCTTGTTCTGAATCAAACTATAGTGGTGCTTTGATGTTGTTCTCTATAGTTCAAATTGTAGGTTATACTCTAGAAGCAAGCTCTTTTTTCTTCACTAGTTACTTTTCTAGTTGTGGTCTCCTATCTTGTCAAGGACATGGTGGATGTTGAGTGTTAGGAGTTGTATCTAAATACATTGTTGTGAAACCAAGAGTGATCCAGTCAACTGAATCTGCATCAATCAATCCCAATTTTTCCCCATAGATAAAACTATATAACATAAGTGTCTAAAAGAATACTCTATCTGATATAGTAGATACTTAAGTAGAGGTTATCAAATCCCCTTAATAAATATATGTTTAATATCTAGATCTACTAGTTTGTATATCAATATTAACATTGAGCCTTGAATCTTAAGATATACTCATGACTAGCTTTGAAGAAATTTGATGTAGTGTGGTAAGTTTATCATATATAACATGAGGGCCCATGTTTACGATGTAATATTTGAGAAATGCCTCCTCTAAGTCATCATATGTGTGAAATTAACTAATAGGGAGTAGATAAAAGAACCAATTCTATGCTTCCCCTATTAATGTCTGCTAGAATAATTTAAGTAGAATCAATGGTCTTACATAAGATGGTAGAGCATTTTGAAATGCCTAAAGGTGTATGAATGGATCTATAGTTCCATAAAAGTGAGGTAATGATGGTACTTATAAATGCTTAGGCAGTGAGGATTTTATGAATGTCTTCAGAATAGGGTTACCATGTAGATCATTAACATCCATCCAAGACTTGTAATCTTTATTTTCCAAGTTAAAGAGATTTACTTGGTGTTGTAATTCACCAACTACATGCATCAAAGTGATGATCTCCTGAGATGGTACATTAGCATCTTTAAGTGGTTCATTTAATCCTTGAATTTGATCATCTACTTTAGACATAGGAATGTTACATCTAGTAATTAGATCATAAAGAGGGGGTGTGCTCACTAGAACCTTGGGAGTAATGGTAGCTTGGACCTTAGTAGAGGTATGTGGGCTACCATTCTCTTTAGGTGAAGGGTGAGAACTAGGTTCTATCGTAGTGAGGGGTGGCTTGTGGGATTCATTGGTATCTTTATTTTTTAGTGTGTCATATTCTAATTGAGTAGAATATGTGCTATTATAATTAACATGTGAATTATTCGAAATAGAATCATTCATAGAAGTATAAAAAACATTTAGAAGTGCATTATGTTTGAGAGAAGCGAGAGAAGAGTTAGAAACATGAGATGCATATTATTCTTCACTATGTGCATAATTATCATCATCATTATCATTTATGTAATATTATTCATAATCACTCTCATTTTCATATTCATTATCATTGATCATTATCGTATTCATTATCGGTTCCATCATTAGAAGGTAGAGGTATAATAGGACTGATTTCCTTTTAAATATAAAATAAATTATCATTTGACATTAGAATATCATGTGCATCTATGTTATCCATAGATGAAAGACATTTATTATTTTCATGTGCAATATGAGAAGTAAGAGAAGTATATTTTTCATTTGAACATTATGTTGATAAAATAGAGTTAAGAACATGAGAAGTATCAATTAAACTATGCATTGGTAATTTGATTGTATTGCATTTATATCATTGTGTTTTGAACATAGTAATTGAGAGAGAGAGAGAGAGAGAGAGAGAGAGAGAGAGAGAGAGAGAGATTTGGGTCACATGGAAGCAAATTATCACCTATTAGAGGTTCATTTGGAAGCACATGACTAATTTGTTCATTTTGTGTGTTATATATAGGAGAATGAAGTGAGAAGTATTTTTCCCATTTATCAAAAGTATTTTATTTAGAAAAAGGGATGAAAGAGATATGTTTGAGAGGAAAAGATGCATCTATTTTTTTCTTCACTATCACTTTCATATGCATGATAATATTCTTCATTATAGCAATAATAATTATCTTTATTGTAAATAAAATCATTTTCCACATTTTTAGATAATGTGCATTTTTTAAAATTTGTCCACTCATTATCATAATTATGTAAATAAATTAATAAATTTTTCTATGGGATGAGAGGGAAGAAGTGCCTTAGTGGCCATTTTATTTCTTTCACCACAAAGAATATGAAAAAGTACTATTAAGAAAATAAAGGCAATAATAACTAATAGCATGGAAATTTTGAAAATAATTGTGATTATATAAACAATTTGCAAAAAAATCAAAATTAATTTCTAACAATTGCAAAGATAAATGGTTTGAAGGTTGAGGATGTAGTTTAGGAATCTAGGGTTTTGAGCTAGGATTTTATAATTTTTGAAAATAAGGCTATAATTTAAATTTTAAAATGAATTTAAATAATATAATTTTCACAAATATTCATACAAAAATCAAAATTTTGGAAACTAAATCTTTGCACAAGAAACTACTAATTTTGAAATTTTGAATTATTTTTAACAAGGTAATCAATTTGCAAAAATTCCAAAATAGTTTTCTAAAATTTGCAATGAGGAAAGGCTTGGTGTGTGATGACCTAGTTTTTAAATCTAGGATTTTGAGCTAATGTTTTAGAATATTTAAAAATTATGAAATAATTTTAAATTCTAAAAATTATTTTGAGTAGGAAAAATACACAAAAATTAATACAAAATTCTAAAATCTGGGAAATTAATTTTTTTGCACAAAATATTGAAGGAATAACCCTAAATGTAGCTAGGGTTTTAGGTTTGTTCAAAGTAAGTCAGGTTCACCAAATGTTTTATTTTTTTGGGGAATCTAGTGTTTAAATCTTAAATAATAAGGCTCTAGAGTGATAGGAAAAATATATCTTAATAGGGGAAAATATATATTTTAATAGGTAATTAGCAAGAGAAATAGAAATAAACTTATCTAGTTTTAGACTAAAATGAAGTATTTTGATGTTGTAATTTAAATAGTAGGATTGAGACACTATCAATAATTTGAATCTAGGTTCCATTACTTAATTACATAGGAGCATTTAAAATAAGACCCCCTAGTATTGGGTGCTATATTCTTTCCTAACATTGTTGTCCTAAGGATCTAAGATTTCTAGATTTTGTTTGCTTGAACAATTTGAGTTTGTGTACCTAATTTTAAAAGATAAAAGTCACCATATATATTTTTAGGTTTATTTTAATATTCAATACCTTTATTCATCTACACACATGTAAAAAATAAATACATCAAAAGTAAAAGGGGGAAAAACTAGGTTAGGGGGAGAACCTGGGTTAGGGGAAGAATGATCGTACCATCAAGAACCCTCGTTACTCTGATTATTTCCTACATTAAACCTCAAGCTAGCATCTTAAATTTTATGTAGTTATCCCTTAAGTAATTTTTATAATAAATGGACATGATAGACATAAGAATTAATTTTTCCTAGGTCCTTCCTCTATCAAGCATGCAAGTTTATGTGTGATGCAAAGAAGTTGAGTTGTACTATTGATTGATTTTTATTATGTCTAATGTGCCAAAGTAGTAAGTGCTAGGTATAAAATTCATTATGTAGTCTTTTATTTAAAATAATCATTATTTCAAATTTAGGAGATGTATTTCCATTTGTCCAACATTGGAAAACTTAAGAATGAAGCAAAGAAAAGGGGTAAGACTCATCTTATGGGAGAAATTGACCATTAGAATCAAATTTTCAATTGGACAACAACACTATAAAGTAGAGACCTTAGGTTTCAAAATTGTATTCCTATTTGGGTTCTATTTTTCATAAGGTCTAAGACATGGGGGGGATGGAATAATCAAGGAAAGTGTAACTTGGGTTAGTAAGGGTTAAGTCTAGATGGTTAAGAATGAATAGGAAAATTCAACAAGGTTTATAGGGTATGAAACAAGACCAAGTAAAATTAGATAAAAAGACATGACTATATGTGAATAAGACTCATTTTCTCCAATTGGAGTCTCCTGTGAAAGGACTATGAAAATATATGATATGTGTGATTGCTTGACCAATTTAGGGTGTATACAAAGGTCCTCTATAATAAACAATTCAATGGATTCACATACAAATGTAATGGTTTACAAAGACAAACTTGAGGTCCCACCTTTCTTATTCATATTAATAATGTTTGGTAAGAATGTTCATAATTGTCTAGTGGACTCAAGAACTTCAGCCAATGTGATGCCTATAACTATTTATAATAAACTAAGGTTGACCCTATATAAGTTGAAAATATTGGTCCTATAACTTGACAAATCCTCATTACCTTGTGCTAGGTAATTTTTAAACATAAACATATAATTGGCTTTTGAGCTACATGTCCAACAATATATAGACATCCTAGTGGTTGATATTCTAGAGGCTTATAGTCTTCTACTAAGTTGAGATTAGTTGAAGACATTAAATGGGTACATGGCCATTGATTTTTCACACATGTGCTACCATGGAAGGGAGTATCCAATTAAATGAGAGTTAATAGAGAGACATAAATGAGGTAATTGATCATAAAATACAATGCCAAGAATGAGACGGTTAACTTTGTATCCTCAAATGATCATGTCTATAGATTTAAAATAGATCATGAGCCTCATAAATTAGATTTTGAAGGTATTTCACATCTATGGACTCTCCATTTTGATGGTGCCTGATCTAAAAAATGTTTTGGTATTATTGTGGATCTAATAAATATAGATGGAAAACAATACTTTTCTACATATAAGTTATATTTCCATTTCACCAACAACCAACTGAATATGAGGCTCTAATCATAGGATTATAATTTATATTAAAACATGATGTCAAGCATCTATAAATATTTAATGACTCAAAACTATTGGTAAATTAGATTAGAATAAAATCAATGAAAACTAAAATATCTAAATAAATATAATCATAGATTTTGGGACCTAATTGAGTCCCTTCAAGAATTTAACATTAGATTTGTTCCAAGAGAAGTAAATCAAAATGTAGATTTACTAGTAATCTTAGATACCAACTTAGGACCACTCTAGTATTCTAAGATGCAAAATGTTTCTATGGAATTAGTACCTTGTTGTTACGTCCCCAATAATGTACATAATTTCTAGGTATATAAAAATGATCAACAAATATATTAATTCATAAATAATAATGGAAATTTTGAAGACCAAATTATAGATGACTTTGGACATCTAAATGTAGAATACCTTGGGGATGATGGTATTTCATAGCTCAAATAAAATAGAAATCCCATGGGGATGGTGTTTTTAAAGAGAATATTTGACATAGATCCACAAGATAAAAAGAAAATACAAATAGAAACAATTAATCTAATTTTCTCGAAGATAATTTGGAAACTAAAAAACATCCTCAGTATGTCAATAACATCCTAACTTGCACTAAAAATTAGAAAAAAAAATGGAAAGTTTTACTGATAAAATACAAGGATGCAATTTCATGGACTTATGGAGACATAAATACTTTTGATCTTAGGGTGATTACCCATAATATTTTTTTTAATTAAGGGAGAAATCCCTTTAGACAATTCCAAAGACCATTAAATCCCATTTTTTAGCCTCTCATACAATCTAAAGTCTAGAAGCTATTAGATGTCAAGATCATATTCCCCATTAGACTTTATACTTGGGTGGATAACTTAGTGGTAGTCATAAATAAGAATGGTGAAATAAGGATATGAATCTATGTTAAGAACCTAAATAGATCACCAGAGAAGGATAACTATCATCTACCTTCCATAGATGAGGTAATCTAGATCATTAGTGGGTCTGAGAAGGTGTCCTTCCTTGATAGTATCTTAGGATACAACCAAGTTATAATGGAATCAAAAGATCAAATGAAGATACCTTTCACCACAAATTGGGAAAACTATGCTTATAAAAGGATGCCTTTCAACCTCATTAACAATGGGAAAATGCTATAGAAAGCCTTGGATTATGCATTCCAAAGACTTATTCATAAGTGTATCACCATTTATATGGATTCCCTCAATGTGTTTTCAAAAAAATTGAGAAAATAATGTAGATCACCTACAAAGAGTGTTTGATAGATGTAGAAGATATGGAGTATCCTTGAACCTAAAGAAGAGTATCTAAGGATTTAGAGAGGGAAAGTTATTAGGCCATGTTATCACTAAGGATGGAATTTCCACCAATCCAAAATGAATTCAATCCATTTCAAAGATAATGCCCCCTAATAGAAGAAAAGAATTAATGTAATTCTTTGGTAAGATCAATTTTGTGTAGAAATTCATTTTTGGGTTTGTAAAAATCATCAAGCCATTGAATGCCATGCTGAAGAAGGATGAAAAAATAGAGTGGAATGTTGAATCTAAGAATTCATTCCAAGATAACAAGATGGCTATTGATCAAGCCCCAATGTTGATTAGTCTTAATTTCATGAAATATTTATTGTTGTATTTATTTACTTCACAACATATATTTTTAATATTCACACAATAGGTAAAAGATAAGGATCATCAAATTGATTTTGTGGGTACTAATCCAAATGATGCAGAATTAAAATATTCAATTATATACAAGTAGATGTATGTACTAATCAAGGATATACAAATGTTTAGAAACTACATCTTGAGGAATAATATGTATGATATCATCCCATACCTAGTAGTTAAGCTCACTCTTAGTGAAAATGAGTTAGGTGAAAGAAGGGGAAAATGAATGGCAAATATAAATTGTTCTGACTTGGAAATTAGACCAACTGAGATGGTGAGAGTGTAGGGGATCATAAAAATCATGAATAAAATTAATCCTTGTATTTAGATTAATAAAATAAATGAATTTCAAATGGATAAAGGTGAATGGTATACTCAAATCATTCATTATTTATTCATACATGCATGTCACCTGAACTGAATATAGAACAAAGGTGATCCCTAAGGCTCAAATCAACCCATTATATGATTATAAATGTATTTATTTATCACAATAACTATGAATAAATCTACCTAAGGCATGTCTCAAGAGAGGAAGATAATCAATTTAGAGGACACTAAAGGCTAGGTAGAGGACACTCATTTGGGAATACAACAACTCATAAAAATCTGAGAATGGGATATAGTTATCTTACTATTTTCAAGGATTCCCATAATCACATCAATAATTTACATGAATTATAGGTGTTTGTAAAGAGATAAGCTAATTTTACCATGCCACTATAACTAGTCATTAATATTTAACCTTTTATACAATGGGGTCTTCACTTCATTGGGGTAATCAATCTAGACTCCTCATTAGGGAAGAAGTTTATCTTTACAACCATTTATTATTTTACTAGGTGGATGGAATATGTGGACACAAATAACTTTAGAGTTTATGATGCCATCAAGTTCTTAGAAGAGAACATATTGGCCAAGTTTGGTACTCTAATATATTAAGTTAGTGATAATGGTCCAACTTTTAAATCCACTAAATTCATAAATTGGGCTTAAAATAAACAAATAATGATCAAATACTCTTCAAAATATTACTCCCATTGGAATTGAGTAATTGAATATACAAACAATAACTTGATGGATGTCATTAATAAGTCAACTTAATATAAACCAAGAGAATGGCACATGTTTTTGAAATATGCACTATGGATGGATATGACAAGGCATAAATAGGCCCTCAGGCCCTCACCTTTCCTATTAGTATATAAAAAATAACCTATTTTATCTATTTCTCTCAAAATCCTAACCTATCATTTCATGCAAGACTATATGGGTGAAGATGAAAAGACTTAGTCCAGATTATTGGATATAGTCCAACTAGAAGATACATAGATATAATAACTATAAAGCTTCAGTGGGAACCAAGGTATCACTAAAATATGGTTTTATAAGAGATATAAGATCAAATCCTTATATATTTATGACCTAGTACTTCTATGCGATAAAACTCATGAGAAGAAATGATATCATGACAAGTGCACTTCCTTGTGGGGTAGACCATATCATATTTTTTGAGATCTTAGATAACAATGATTTCCATTTAAATGACCTTGAAGGTAATGACATAGATTTCCTAGTGAATTTGCCTTTTTTGAAGCACTCTTTCATGGCTACAACAATTAATCATGCTTTTGAATAACTATGAGTGTTAATATTAGACATAGGAGTAGATTAGATGTATTGATTTCTAGATTAGTTTTTAATTATTCCAATTATTTTTTTTCATAAATTATTTTATTAATTTTATATATTAATTTTGTGTTTTTTTCATTTGATTTAGTAATGTAGGTTTTATTATTTCTATGGCAGTTTCCCAAATTCTAGAATGAACCAATTAATTTCCCATGATAACCCATGCCAAATAATGAGAAAATGATATATAAATATTCACCATTAGCTCTCATAAGGATGTATCTAAATATTATTATAAGTTATATAATTAATGCGTGTATCCTATTTAGAACCAAGGTCTCATCTGAATTAGCTAAGTTCACTAGGTTTTTCAAAGCTACTTTAGCACCCTCATGCAAATTTAGAAAGACTTTCCATTTTTAGATTATATGCACTTGCACATGATAAAACATGGATAAGATATAATTTTTTTTTGAAATGTATATGTAGTGATAAATTTGAATTGATTAATTAATATTTTTTCCTATATACACCCAGCTAATGGTGGTTCCCAACCCTTTATCCATATGATGAAAAAAAACAAAAAAAGGTCATATATCTATTAATAATTGATGAGAAAGGGTGATATAATTAATATATACTAGGGATATGGATGCCTATATAAAAATAGAGCAATTCTTAGTGTAATTAAAAGTATTTATGTCTGTGTTATAGACACCTAGTCGGTAATAGAGCAATACACAAGCTTACCTCACATTTTTTATAAACCATATGTTAAAATGACTCTTAAAGTACTTGTCCAATTTTTTTTAAAAAGTATTAGGACAAGGATTTAATAAATTTCACATAATCACACATAATACATATAACTAGAAAGGGTTGGTATGTTTTTTGAGGGAATGAAAGTCTCTTCCAGTTATCTGATATATTTTATTTATTCTCATAATAGTCGAGGTCATGTTATAATGCATTAAATAAGATATTGGTTCTCAAAGACTTAGGTGTATTTCCACATTTTGTCACCATTTTTTGTGCCTCAGTACACCCCCATTTAATTTTTTAAATAGGGAATCACTTTGCCAATCAGTATCTATTTTTAAGGGCCCATTCTCCCTTAGAATGGGGTTTTTTGTGAAAACTCTATGCATAATCCTAAAGTTATTCTTGAAGACTAGAATTACATGTTGGTACTTTTATATTATAAGTAAAATCTATGATTATTATTATTTTGAGTTATATCTTCTTCATTTGGTTTGTTTTACACATTTTTTCAAAAGTTTATGAATTATTATGGTTCATGAAATCTACATGTTTATCCAAAAATATATTGGGTTTTACTTATTTCTTTGAACTAATTGACTTACGTGTTTGTCAATGTCTTTTTTACTTCAAAATATATCTTGTGTAAGTTATTATATACTTATATTTTTTTCTTGGACACATGCCAAGTCATCAAAGCTAGCCACACAATGTCCACCCACTCACCTAGAACTCCAGAAGCAAATGATTTATACTTAGGTTTTTTAAATTTTTATGAAAATCCATGATGAACCACTAGCACAAGACCCTTATAACAATGATAAAATTATAAATAATTTATATTAATAATATCATCAATAATTTTACAATTGTCACAATCCCACTAACCTAGTAACTGACCAATCAAAGTTTCAGTGTACAAAGTTTTTGGGCAAGCAAGTCATTGACTAGTTACCACATAACACGTCTTAAAAGTGATTAAAATATCTATTCAAGCACGTGTATTTAGGTAAATTAATAATTATGATGATGACATGTGTTCTTGTATCACTTTCATATAGCCTACATAGTAAGGAAAAATGGTATGATACCCCCAGGGAAGTAAAGTAATGAGATTTTTCTACGTGTCATAATCCCATTGGCCTAAGATAAGAAAGGAGCAAAGAGTAGTAAATAAAGATCTTGATAACCATCATAACAATGTAGTTATAATTTGTCTCCTAAAAATTATATGGAGGTTGAGTAATAACAAAATAATTTTTTTACAAGAAGCAAAAAAGAAACAAGTGTCAAGGAGAGGTGATAAAGCACTCATGATAAAAAAAAGAAAATCCACCTTAAAATGGACACCATAAAGAGTGGAATTTAATAAGCCAAAATTCAAATAAGTCAAAAATATTTAAGAATAAAGGGAAAAAAAATTAATTTATGCCATTCATCCATATGAATTGGCCAATTAAATTCATGCAATTTGGAAAAGCTAATGAATCCAAGGCAATATATGTGATTTACAAAGTTGATCACAATTACATTGCCATCAAAATAACAAATACAAATTTGAATTTAAGATCTATTATGACCAATTGATCCTATATATTTTAGATAATTAGAGACACGTAAATTTGTAATAATGTCTTCCCCACAACATCTTCTACCTCCCCCATTTGCATTCTCCATTATAGCACCTACACAGTACAAAACCATAAGGTTCTATGAATTTATTATAAACCATGACATCAAAAACTAATATTATATATGGGAGGAGGTCAATGTAGTAATAAATTATGGTCTAAAAGACCAACTCTCAAAATTTTATACATAGATATGCATATGAATTCTTGGTAATCAAATTAGTAGGCTTGCATCATGTTACAACTAAGCCTAAGGTAATTCCCTACATTAACTTGGTATTTGATTTATTTGTGAATGGATAAATTTTTGGTAAAATTATACACTTTCACTATCATACCACACCATAACATACATTAGTGGGTGTTCCTTTAATAAATACTATAGGATCCCCACTAAAATGGCATTCAATTAGGCCCTGATGAATTCATGGATGTATGAAAATAATGTGGCCAATAAGTTACAAGAGTGGGTGCATGACCCAAGCACCTTCATAGTTAAAGGCCCTATTTATGCTATACCCATTACCATATTTAGGCCCAAAATTAGGATTTTCATGGCCTTGTTGAACCAAATTTATGATTTCCCTAGTATCACTTACATCAATGAGGTTTGGATTCTTTTGTTGGATACCATGATTAGTTCTACTAGTATCATTTATATATGAGAAACTATAAGTACAAATTTGATTATTGAAATAAAATAATAATAAAATAGTCTAGATAATGACTTATATAAGATTTCCTATGTTGTTGATGCAATAACTATAACTATTCACTCAGCTTTTGAGCATCCATGGGAGCCATAAACTAAGTATCCTAACAACCATACTTGTAATCATTTTAATATGATCCATATACATAGGTTTAGGAATAAAATTTCCAATCTAAATAAAAAAAATTACCTAATGTTATATCAAGCCATTTATGGTAAAGACATGCCTAGACTGTTTGATCAAATCAAGAGAACCACTATGAGGATTGGCAACTATTTGTTATACCTTATTTTAACTATAATCAGGATAGAGGGTACTAGGGATTTCCCTATGTATCTACCTAAATTATTCATAGATAAGGTTATAAAATAAGAGATTGTGGCCCAATGGGAAAATTTTGTAGGTGTTCCATTGATAGGTGCTAAGCAAAGATCTACTCATCCACATCTTATTAGAATTGGTATGATCTAGTACACTAGGTGGAAATATTTACAACTTATGGGTAAAATTATAGTGCAATATGATTTCAAGTGGCCATCTTATAGGTAGTGGAATCCTAAGAATAGGTTTGGGAAATACCGAAATAGAGGTAAGGAAAAGTGAATATTGACTATGTACATGTATTTTATCCTCATGATGAAGTGTTTATGAATGATTTGGAAGATACAAAAGTATATACTAGAATGAATGAATGATTATATCCATGGTGGTAGTTACACACATACAATATAATCTAGAAACTACTAGATAAGATGTTAAGATGATTGAGAAAGAGTACTAAGTTTTAAAACTTGATTAAGGATCCCTCTTATAGACATAATCATAAGGGTAAGGACATGTTGTTCATTTGGAAAACACTTATGGGAAAGGAATATGGAATAAAACAAGGGAATCCTTAGCATCCCATATTATTGGTCGTCATTACAAAAACCACTATCATTACTACCCCTCCTTAGACATCCACCACCACACAAATTTTCAAAATTTCAACTCAATCAGGTGGATTTTTCTCTATATTTCCATTTCATCCCATAAAAATTGCATCATAAGTGAGTCTCCCAAATTTTATTCTTTATTTTACTATATCCAATCCACCTTAATCCCTAATATGAAATATTACTCCACCACTTTCATCAGTATCCACATCTCATGTACAAGTGTCCACTACTCTAGTTTCACCCCTAGTAGTTACTACTACTCTCACCTCATATCCACCTATTGTTTCATTAAGTTCATCTAATTCTTCCTAAAATATTATAACATATACCTATAATCCCACTTGACCCCTTCTTTTATACTAGAGGGAGCCAAAAACTCCTTTAGTCTCACCATAGGGTACACCAACTAAGGAGGCACCTTAGGAGAAGTCAACAAAATAATGAATAAAAGGACTGGTTCTAGAGGGGTAAAAATCTTTGATGTGATGGATAGTGATGAAGAGGAAAAGAATTATTTTATAGAAGAGGAGTTGGAATATGATATAGAAACATTATTATCTAAATGCATTAGTGAGACCATTAAAAATGACTTTGAGGATGAACTTAAGGAAGAAGAGGCTTAGTCATGTGATACTAAGATTTTGGGTACCAGTTCAATTTCAAATCTAGATGGAGAAACTAAAGATGAAGTAGTAACTTCATAGGTTAAATCATTTAATGTGTTTCTAAACTATTCATCTCCAAGAACAATAATGATATATGAAGTAATAGTTCCCCTAGTTGTTATTTCATAAAATTTAATTACACAAGTCCCTCATCCTTTGGATTCTTTAAGCCAAGAAAATAAATATCAAAAAAATACAATGTCAAATATGTAGACACTAGTTTAATACCCTATGGTTTAGGATATCAAATCCCATAATCAACCTTAAAAGAGACATGCTAATACCATTAGTACTAAATGGGTTGTTTATCCATCACCAATTGATTATTTACAAAATTTTCTCATCACCCCTACCACTTGTTCATTTTTTTCTTCCACAATCCCTTAGGCATCTATGCCCAATGAGTATGTGAATTTTAAAAACATGGTACACACCACTATTTTTTATCTCAAATATACCCCCTCATAACCATCCATTCAATTGGGCCTACCAATCAGGCATGTATCCCAAATAGAGTTTACTAAGGATAGAACACAAAAGGGGTCTAGAAAGGGGAAGTTGATATTTCATAGAGTGGTTCACAAGAAGATCACTTATTGGAGGACATAAATTCCCTTCTTTCCTCAATTGAGGACATTTTATCCCAAGCCTATGCTTATCCCAAGGTAGTCTCAATCCTCTACTCCTATAGAGTAGGCAAAGATGAGAAAACATCTAGTTTCCTTAAATGTCCCTAAATGGATTCAAAAAATGTAACACGTAAAATAGGGTAGAAATGACTTAGTTATTATTGAACAACCAATAGTTAAATTTAATTTCATCATGAAAACTAAGACTATGAGGAAAGTGAAAATGGTATAATGGTTGAGGGATATAAGGTATAATTTTAATAAAGAGAGGATGTGTTCTCTTTGACCAAGAGAATAAGAATGTAATCCTATAATGTGGTAAATTATAGATAGGAACCCTATATTTTTGTGGACTCTTTAGGGGGGTGATAATAGAAATGTTTAAGGGCTCTGATCATGCTATTAAGGCACTACAAGAAATTAACACCATACATCCTTTGATGGGTATCATAGATAATGTATAAAGAGTGGTTTAGAAGTTATATGATGTCATAAAATTAATAAGTGCAAGAGGGGAATCACAACCCAAATGGGTAGATGTATACCCCCTTATTTATAAGATGAATAAAATGGAAGGCAAACTCTTTTCATTAATCCAGGAAGCCAAAAATAAGGCATATGACCATTTGAAATTGATAACTACACTAGACATTTCCTGGGCCCAAAGTTACATATGTAATAGGAGAGATTATTTAATTGGATGGCATGAAGAGATGTGAGCTTTAGTGTTACAGCTTATCAGCTATGAAATGTAGGCCATTAAATTTTTTGGATCTATGAGAATCAATTATATAATTAACTGATATGAATAATTGGTCCTTAGGTCCATTTTTTAAGACCTTCAGATTGTAAAAATATTTTCAAGGAAAAGATTGAAGGCATGGTGTACAAGACCAATGATGACATATTACAATTGATAATTTTTTCTAGAATTTTGGTTATTAGCATAAAGACTCTTTATATAGAGCTTGGGTCTAACCTAAAAATGCATAGTAAACTGATGGATAAACTCCCTCAACTTTTCAAAAGACCTCTATTAGATTTTGAGGAAATTGAAATTTATTTGTAGGTAAGTCATACTATATACTTACAAATTTAAGCAAACATGTAGGTATCTTCTTCTAAAATTCCTCACATACACACTTTAGTTGTAACCATGTAATAAATAGTAAGGCCCACTATAGCTACAAATCTAGTTATAATGGCATCTACTAGAATGGTTACTAGTGCACAAGTGCCATTTTCTATCATTACCAGCTCATAGAAAGCTTCATTCATAGTTCCACATGTTATTTATAACTATAATTTTATTGTAACAATTTTAAATTTTATGAATGGGTGGATGTATCATTATCATGCATGTTATGTATGAATTTTAGTGCATGATCTATTCTAAGGTGGTGTAAATTTAGACTTTGCTTTAGAGATGAGGCATCCCCATCCCAAGCCTATATATACATGTACCCTATTCATTCTAATAGGAAGAGAATTTTTTGGAATTCAATATAGATAATAAATCCTTTAATTTATTATTTATGTGTGTTGTATGGTTGTCTACCCCATTCCTATATTTCATTAATTATGTGGTTTAATCTAGCTAGTAGTTTAGTTATTTGATATGTGTTATAAAAATTTCAGATGGCTTGTGGTTGATTAGTAAAATTATATCATTCGAGAATAATCAATATAAATTTTAGGTTAATAAATTTTGTTAATAATTTGTGCAATATATTTGTTAATCTAATCTATGAATTTGTATAGAAGTACCATTTTGATGTAACTTCTTAGACTGAGCAATAACTAGTTGAAGGTGATTTTTGTTCATGGGCTATAATCTCTTATTAGTATTTGCAAAAAAACTAAATAAAAACAATATTTAACCAATGAATTTGAGTTAATTGTGTCTTATCCCTAAAACTCCATCACTGTGTTTATAAATTCTATATGTTGAAGCAACAAGCTACAAAAATTGGTTCTTGGTATTTGTCCTTATTTTGGAGCTAGTTTTAAATGATCCATTCTCTTTATTTGTAGATCCTCTTTATGCCTTACCTTTCTTCCTTATTTTTTTAGTTTATTTAATTCAATCCCACCTTAGTTTAAACTCATCCTCAATCCACACACCTCAAGTATATCTAGGATTCCCATCCATATTTGAGCCATCTGAGGTTAACAATTGTTTTGTTCTTATATATTCCACCAAAAGGTTATTATAAAACCAAATACCTTACAACTCATGATTTGGAGTGAATCTTGATTCATTGATCTTAAAATGTTAGAGGTTACCTCATAAGGTTATTTAATGTGTGTAAAACCCATATAAATAAGATTTAAGAAGTAGAATTTTACAATCAATCTATGTGGGAGACCTATGTGAGCTTGATTTACCTCCTTAAAGTATTGGATATGTAGGTGATGGTCAATCATTAAGGGGGTGATTGAGGTCAGCTCATCCCATTACACTCCCTTATTTTCTCCAAGTTTATATGATTTCAAAGTGAATTTAGGTTTTGAAATACAACATAATAAAAAATATTGAGTCATACATGGCATAGTCCAAATTGTGATACCTCAAATTACTATGAACACATAGGCATAAAATGCCCAATAACTAGATTTTTGTCATAGTCGATTGAGACAAGTCCATGATCCAAATATGTGAGAAACCCATGTTGTTATCCAATTATAGTGTTATTGTATATAAATATTATCTAATCCTACCTAAATTATATCATCATCATGGGTTTTTTTTTCTTTTTATATTTTTATGTCAATCATTAATCACAGTCAGCTAAGACAAGTCCATGGTCAATAGAGACAAGTGATATGTACTCATGTTCACCTAAAATTATCAATAAATTTCAAATTATGTTCTTGATCCTAAGCATTCATAGTCAAATCTTTTACTAATTTCCCTTATCAAACATCTAAAATAATCAACAAAAATTAGTATTTGAGCTAAGTATATTTCTTCTTAGTTTTTTTCCAATTTTTTTTTTCCATGATAGTAATTATCAAAAATAGATTTTTTTCTTATTTTAAATATTTATAATTATGATACCTATTTATTTTTACACCAGTTAATCCCAAAAAAATTTAATATCAAAAATAGGTTAAAATAACCCACAATATTGGCATGGCCACTAGGTATAGGAGACTCCAACATATATTTATCCATGTATGATCTATATGTCCTACATCACACTCATATACCATGAAATGCATGTGTATATACCAAAATGTGATAAATAGCATATGTAAATAGTATGATCTATTAATAAATTGATACTTAGGTCTTGATATTTTATTATTTTTAATTTAATATATGTTTAATTTATCTTGAAATTTTTAAAGGTGTTAATCAATTATCCCATTAATGGAATATTCATTGGATTACACATACTATGTGGTACAAGAATCACCCTTCATGAGTGAAAAGTACCATATGTTTTTGTATTTTAATATAAAAATGTATTGGGTGTTATAATTAGTTATCATCATAACTCATAAGCTCATGTGCATGATGATGAGAAACTCTAGAAGGCCAAAGACTTTGTGGGATATGTTTTATATATTTTGAATATATTTTTGTTTTTTCCATTGTGTAACATGCTAAACTATTCTTGTTATAGTAGATAATTATCTTTGGTATTCATGAATAACTCCCTAATGTGATATAAAACTATCTAGCTAGGATATTCAACTACAATTCTATGAGTTGAGTGTATATAAATATCTTGCATAGGTGTAATAACTAACTCTACATAATTATGTTTAATAGGTGTAATAACCAATACAATGGTGGTGGGAGTGGAGGAGGAAATACCACTAGATGAAGAGGGTAGTCATATAAAATGCCTAGAAGTATAACTACCTTGTTGTGTATATATTTGATACATCAATGCATTATATATGGTATTGCATGATTTTTTTATATCTAAGGGCATCCTAAAAACATGTCAAAGATCCATATGCTTGGTAAGACTAGAAATAATGTAGAAACTATATTATATCCAACCTAAATAAGTAGCACAATGTACCGAAGAGTGGTTTGTGTCCTTACATAACATATATTAACTAATTATACAGTATATTATAAATATTTTTGTGTGTATATGATCATGTTGATAAGTGTCATTATGCACATTTTATTGCTTGACCCATTGTCAACCATGAAAATATATATGGGTTACTTATTATCATATGCTCATATAAATAGTTAATGGAGATATTATTAATCATAAACAATATCATTATCATAAAATTTAACCATGGGGTGTTGTGGTAAGATTCTTTTAAGTGTATCAATAATCTAATCTATTGGGTGATCATATATCATAGGTGGAGGATGCACATTATATACATTATGTACTTTGAAAGTATGCTTGACATCTATTGCCTCATGTTTGGTAAATATATCACTAAATATTTTAAAATTTTATTTATATTTTTTATGGTCAAGAATACTATATATGTGTTCTTAACTCAATATGATTATATATCTTATGCCTTAACTTGAAATGTTTATTTGTAGAATATCTAGCAGTTATATGATAATCATAATATGAATTCATATCACAATTATTAGGTGTAGGTATTCTTGCATCAAAATATTATGGTGGATTAATAAAAATGATATTTCATGTAACTTATATAACATAATATGAATAAGTGATGGTTCTCATGAGAATTGCCTCTTCTATGAAGTAGATAATTAAATTTGAGTTGTATTTTGTCATAGTTCATTAACCATCATCTTTGACTCATTATTATTAGAATTTGGTTTAACCTTGTATCTTATATTTATATGAAATTTATTTGTTGAAGTACTTGTAATATTAGGTTCATACATGTGTTTGTTCAAAGCTATGAGTTTGAATTTTTATTATCTCATTATATGACATATCACATCAAAAGAATTGTATTATTTAATACTATTGACTAATTCAATAATACAATAAAAATTTGTTTGAAGATTTATTTTAACTCATTATATTTTATAGGATTGGTTAACTTAGTAATCATAATATTATATTGAAGTACATAGTCAATAATTGTCTCAATGGACCATTACTTGAGTTTGGAAATTTATGCATAAGATAGTTTTTCATCAATGTTGATGGAAAAGTCTATTATAAACTAATTTAGAAAAGGGTTGGATTCTCTAACTAATTGGAGGGGGAGTTCATAAAACTATCTTAAATAATAGTCTTTAAGACTTATTGGGAATAACTTGTCCAATAGTCTATCATTAGATGTGTAATACAACCATGTTTCATGGAAGGATCAAATTTGTCATTTAAGATCACATTTACCGTTGAAGATTGGAGTCTTACAAGATAAATATATTTTAGTTAAGGGATAAGATATTATCTCAATGGATAATGGCTTATGAATCAAGGCACATGAATCCATTTAATGACTAGATCTATATTTACCTTGCTCTAATTGTAACACATTAGCTCATATATCTAGAAAATATACTCAATGGAACGTGTAGTAGATGAGGTTGATGGTGTAATGTGGATATAAATATTAATATGTGAATAGGTTATCTATTTAGGAAGAGGCATGGAAACATTTTTGTAATCCTTATGTTTCCACCACCCATTGGGTGGACATCATAGAAATAGTACCATTGGTATAAATATAAATACCTATGGTTGGGTTAGTATATTGAAATAATTTATTGACAATAGTAAAGAGTTATTATTTTACCCCACATGTAAAAAACTTAGCTTCATGTGCATCCTTAGATTATATATTTATTTTACCACATTATCCACTTTTTGAAAAATTTAATGAAGTCCATGAAAAAAATTAGATGAGACTTTAACCTAGTCAAAACATACCCCATTAAGTTCAATGGGATCAATACTATTTTGGGCTTCATGAATATCTTTAGTATCTTAAATATCATATTATAAATTGGGCATTTCAACTTGATCATCAATTTATACATATTCATGAAAAAATTGTGTCATCAAAATAATAAGAAACATTCATTGAATTTATTGTGTCCATGTTTGAGGAATACATAGGAATATTATTATGATCTATATGGACCGAATTTAATATATCATTATGCCCTAAAGGTATGAGGGAACTAATATTCTTGCATGCCATAGGATAAAATAATACAAATATGTAAAAGGTGAGGGCCAAGGGTGAAAGTAATTATTCTCTTTTGTATATTGAAATTAGACTTCTTAATTGAAACCCTAAGATATAAAATCTAAAAACCCTAGAAATAATGATGAAACCCCAAAGGAGACCTAGGTTTTGGCATGGACTGAGAATTTTTTTGGTTCTCTAATATGTTTTAACTTAATTATGATTGTATAGCCTAATTTGAGATATAAAATTGAATGTAATTCATATTTCAAAGTATGAAAATTAACCATGAATTTTAGTGTATACTATTTAAATTAATTTGAAAATTCACATGTGTTATTTATATAAACTACTAAAGAGAACACGATACTTAGATTTCATAGTTCACTGACTAAATGTAAATAAATTATGATAAAATAAAGGGACTATAAGTAGGGATAAGAATTTATCAAATTTGGAACTAGCTTTTTGTGCATGTGGGCCACTAACATTAGGTCAGGGCAAGCCCACCATCATTATTAAGGTGTATTATAGTACCTTGGATGCCCTAGCTCTATGTGACTATGTTTCATTTCACTTAATTGTAGCACCTTTGTATGTGAAATAAAAATGTATGACTATGTGTATAACTCTAAAAATTAGTCTCCACCTCAAAATCCTAGATTTTCTTGTGAAGGGTTTAAACCTATAAAAACATGGAAAGTTTAATTGGTGAGTTGAAGTAAATCACCCCCATTGATTAATGATTAATTCCTACATAGATGATAATATCAAAAGGGAAGTAAATCTGCATTTAGTTATTCAATTAATTTTAATGTTAAATGGTACTCATTTTATTTATGAATGTACCTAGAATCTATCTTTTGACACTTGACAATATTCACTCTTGACTTCACCTAGTGTGTTTCAGACTTGATTAATGATTGTCATAACTGACTAATTTGTAATTTTTGAAGAATAAGCTATATTTTCTCAATATGTAATATTTTATATATTCTCAATAGATAAGTTCCAAGTAAGTCACAATATGGGATTGATTTGTATTTATATGTGTTTATTTGGGTAGTTTATCATGCCACTGACATGCTAGGAAAATAGACCAACCCATAAGAATGACTATATTTTTAAAATAGGTATTATTATTTGAGGGGAAGTAACATCACCCTTATGATAGTTTTAACAATGAAATTATCTAAGTCTAAGTTAGTGTCTAGGAGATAAGATTGCAGATATGATGATTTGGAGATGCCTAAGTAAGATATTTAGTTATTTTGACACAAAGTAAGAGGTGCATGTAAGTAGTTGATAGTAAAATGGGAGGGTCATATCAAATCAAACATGTGGATGTGAGAGAATGGAAAATAATATACATATATGTGCATATAGGTAAGTTATGGTGAAGTTAGGCCAATTTGACATTGTCAATGTATAATCCTATATTTTAGTATCTACAGTCCTCATACTAACTCTATAATCATTCACCTTCTCAATTTTTTATCTCACCTTTTCAAGAATATATCATCTTCAATCCACTTTTACAAAATATGTTCTTATGATTTCATAAATAAAATTTCCCTCATGGTAAAAAAATTCCACATTTGAAAATGGGAAAAATATCTATCACATTAGGAAACTCAATATTTTGTGTTACATACAAAGTTTATCAACATTTTTTGTGCTCCAATATTCTTTCACTTCAACTTCTCATAAGTTAATTTTTTAAACATCTATTTCCTAAATTGAAATGATACCATATCACCCACTTGAAACTCATGTTATCTCCTTTTCAAAAATGTGTTTCTTGTATTGTGTAGTTATCTTCTCAAGTTTTTCATGCACTTTTGATGTATGTGACACATATACACAAAAAGATATTCTAATTTTGAATTCGTATTACTTTAATCTATAAATTTATAAATTTTTTTGACTTATTTTGGACTACTCCCATAAAAATGGTGTACTTATAGTGAATTTTATTACTAAATATATAAAAAATATATCTTGTACCATAACTAAATTCCATGTTCATGGCTTCTCCCCAATCAAATGTCACAATAGGTTACCAAGAATACTATTGACCACCTTCATCTTAATATTTATATAAGGATGATATGTCAAATCATATTTTTACATAATGTCCTATAGAAGTGCCTAAAAATGTGTATCTCTATCAAATACTATGTTACATGGAAATACCCAAAATATTTAAACTTTCCTAAAACCAAATTAGCTATATGTGTAACATCATTATTTTTATTACATGAAGAAAAATGATCCATTTTAAACAATTTATCTAAACTCACAAAATAGAATCATGTTATTTGTGTGTTAAAGGTACTATTAAAATAAATTTTGTGCCAATATAATCCCATTGTCTCTCTAGGATTGGTAGTGGTTGATATAAAACCTAAATTATAAATTCTTATTTTTTCCAACTATTAAATTATACACTCTTTCATATAATTGTGGACATACATACCCATATTATCCTAAAATTAATTATCTTATATGTAAATTTTTTTTTATTACCAAAATGGATAACTACTACTCCATTATCCTTTTCATTAATCAAATTTTCATAGATAGAAGCTATGGATAAACATAATTGTTTTCCTTCGACCTATAATCCTTCTCATAAGAAATAATCTAAAAATTGTGCTATATTAATATTCATTCATTTTTCACATGTTTTACATGCAACCTTAAAATTATCATATTTTTCATATATTCCCTTCCTAGAATTAAATCTTATAACTTCCACTTATATCTCATTTAAAAAGAGACACTTTATACCTTACATATATGTAATTTTTATTATACCTCCCACTCTTATTATTTTAAACAAATGGGTAACTTTATATAAAATAAAACAATTTAATATATTATAAGTTTAACTTACCTTGAATATTTATGAATTTTTTTATTGATGGTATGTAAAAAATAAAAATTGCTTGGGTTATATTTAATTTCTCCACTTCTTAAGTGTTTGCACTATGACATAGAAATCTTGATCTTAAACTAGATATTTTTTCTTTACTACATTAGATTTATTGTTAAGTAATAAATATTATTACCTTATTGAATCAACACATATATAATTTATACACCACTTGAATAATTATCAACTTGACATAATTTTTTAAATTAGGTAAATTCAACACTATTTGTTTAGTCGCTTTATTCTTCAAACTCAAGAAGCTATGATTTTTTTTTCTATAAAATGTTTTTTCTATCACCTTGATTTGATTTTTTGATAAGTGTGCATATTAATTTAATTTACAAGTGGAATTTTTAAAAAATATTTCCAAGCCATAAAATCCACATTGCTTCAAACGTGATTCTAGGTGATGGCTACTCCATAATAGTTATCACCTTTTTAGATCCATTTTTAATAATTATTGGGATATAATAAAATTTAAGTACACCAAATCCTTCATGAATATTCATTTAATCAAATTAACTACTAACTTCTCTTACAATATCTACAACACTTGAGTCAAGTGCACCATGTGTTCTCATTTTATCTAATTGAAAATCATTACATCATCCAAATACAATGTAAAACTTATCAGTAAAATGTTTCATCACCTCATTCATGAGTCTCATGAATTTATTTATTTAATTTTTCAATCCAAATAGCATGAATAGTCACTCATATAATGATTCATGTATTTTGAATGCAATCTTACACTCATCACCTTCTCTATGATGCATTTGATGGGATATACTCTTCAAGTCAATATCTATGAGTACCTTGTTCCAAATAGACATTCCATCAATTCATCCATGTGAAGTATTGGAAAATTTTACCTTAAAGTTAATTCATTGATGGTTATGGAGTTAGTGCAAATCCTCCACTCTATAACTTTTTTGGTGCTGACACTACTAGGAATTCACATGAGCTCATAATTTCTCTTATCAATAATTTATTTAATAAATACTATACTTATATTTCTACCTCTGCATTATTATTACGTGCTATCCAAAATTCTCATTTGTTTTGTAAATTAAATATAAGAATTAAATATATGTGATGACTTATGTGATGCATGGGTGTAACTCAACTAGTAGATAATTAGAAATGATATATTCAAACTCATTCCAAAACTTTTTCACTTTACACAAATTTTCCTTCTCCACTCATTATTTACTAACTTGTTTTATCTTGGGAATGAAATCATACATACCTTCTCCTTTAATTATTTTAGGATTTTTTTCCAATAAGCCAACAAAATCCTAGGACTTTTATCCACTTATTAATTATTACGCTTCAAAGGATTTAAAGTATATATCATGTCATCCTTCACAAAAGTGTATCTATTATCATGTAAATCATGTTTTTATTTCCTATTAACAAATTAAATACATGTATGGAAATGATGTCATACATCAATTAATCCTTTTATACACCAATCTGATAACTCAATAAACATTTATGATTTACTAAAATGATTTATCATTTCATCAAAGATATACATTTTATGTTTTTATATGTGCAAACCCATTAAAAACAATGTTTAATACCATTTAATTATAAATAATAATATTAATTTTACCATTATCAACTATAAATTTATAACAAATACCTCTAGATTTATAAATGATTCTGAAAAAATATTATTTCTCTACTCTAGGATGTTTTCTTATTTTATTGATTTCAGTAGAATTTTATTCATCATGTGTAAATAGTTTTATTATGGTTCCTTAATGTGATTTAATTATGCAACAATCTCTTTATCAACATGAAAAATATGTCTATTTTACTCATTTATTTTGATGTCATCATTATATGCATGTGGGCACTCAGACACTCTATTCCCTATTTCACCACATATAAAACATATACCAATGAATAATATACATCTATCTCATCCATAGGATGATCCACCTCTTGTATGATATCATTTGTGTCTTTAAATACTATACTTAAAATAATAAGATCCTCTTTTCCTTCTTATGTAGAGTTTCCCCCACCACTATTTCCTTTTCCTCATCCATGTGAGAACTTTAATGTTCCTCTCAATACACCTTGTTATCATTAATAAAAAAATTATTTATACATCAAGGAGAATGAGTAATATTATTAAAATATATTAAACCATGTCATCAAAAAATTATCATGAATGGAAATGTTAAATTGATTCAGATACCTTGATATATTTTCAATTTCATCTTCAACATAACATATTATGATAGTGAATCTCTAAAAGTCCTCAATGTAATATTTTACTCTCATCCATTTTTTATAAAGATATTCAATTTCTTGAATAATCTTAACTAGTAATCTAAATACAAAATCTTACATTTCATATTTGTAATCATTTTATCCCAAGTCTTTATCTTATCTTTACCTCTTTGAACTCTTCATGTATGCACATGTTCACACCATAATGATGTTCTCCCTTGAAATTTGTATATGAAAACTTTTCCATCTTGGGATATTTCACCTATTCATAATTTAATTATTTATCCAACTCTATGATCTAATCAATCAGTTCTTCAATACACAAGCTATCAAAATAGCTATGGATTTCTAATTGTGGATTACTATTCCTTCTCATAAATTCTCATAATAAAATATTATATGGTTCATCTACCATGTTAATAGATTAATATCATGTGCTTATAATTATATTTCATTATAATTTTTATCATCTATCATAAATAATGTATGTTTCATGGTCTCCATAGCCTCTAAATGGGCTTGCATTTCTCTCATCATCTCAACAAATTCTAAAATTCTTGGTAGTTTGGGAGTTATTTTTGAGTAGGATTCTAATGTCGGCACTTGATAGTTTATATTATAATATTATTTATTAATTATTTTAGGAATATTATTTAATTTCTTTTCCTAGATTATTTTATTTGTCAAATTTTGACACTTTTCAAGAACTTCTTAAAAATAGCTAGAAGTGTCAATTAGATTAAAGTTCATTGAATGTGTAATTAACTAATCTTGCATCCTTATCCATGCCTTCCTAAGATGTGTATTTAATTTTTTAGAGTTGATTTAACTTAACTTAAATTTAATTTACCCAATTTCTTATTTTATAGGGATTTGGGGTACCTAGATTGTTTAGTGTGCATGAGTTGCTTTATTGGTAAGAAAGGCTTATTGTATGTTGAACTTATATTATCACTGATATAAAATTATTTTATTAAGTCCATGTTAATCAATCTTGGAATCTATTTTTATAATTCTATTTTTATCTAAATTATTTGTTAATAAAGGCCTTAATTTAGCATTAACTTGTCATTCAAGTTACTTATAATTGACTAGTTTTATTTTTTCTTGTAAATAAAGATGGTGAAATAGTGTGGCACCATAATTATATCTTGAAAAATATTTGTTCATATTGGTGTGTGTGTGTGTGTGTGTGTGTATTTCATGTATTCAAAAAAAAACCAACAAGCTTTAGAATATTAATTTTAAGTTTCAGATTAAAGTAAAAAAAGGTTTTGAAGGGACCCCAAAACCCTTTAACAGGATCAAAAAGGATAAAGCATTACCATGCACCAGGAGAAGACAACCTAAAACCTACTAAAAAGTAGCAACAAAACCAAGTTATACAAGGATAACCTCAAAATCTAGTAAACAAAAAACCCCCTAATATCCCAAGAAATGATCTAATATCTATTTTTAGGTGTAAAATCTATAATAGTTGCCTGTTTGCCATCAGCAATATTTTGCATACTTTCTAGCTCTCTAGTTTTCCTTATGGGTCTTCTTCCAGGTTTGTCAGGAGAACCAATATCCGGTTTCACCTTAAGATGTTGTTCATCTCTTTTTCCAAATTTATCCAGAGTAGAAACAAGATGTTTCACCTTTGTTTGTTGGTCTTTTTTACTGCTTTTAGTTTCTACTCCCTTAGTATTCGGATTTTTTCCACTCCTTTTTCTTTGGTTTAAAATGTGCTTTAAATTTTCTCCATTATAATTCACATGAAGCTCATCCAAAGGGATATCATTATCAGCTTGAAACTCTGTAGACTGAGAAAGAAGAATATCTCCCTCTTCTAAATTATTTGCAACTTCAGCCAAGATTTCTCCTTCTTCTAGCATAGTTTTGTCATCAACATCTCCCCATCGCTCTTCTATCCTTTGATATCAAATGATTTGTCTTGATAGATCCGTCAAAACATCTATTCTTTGTATAGGTATTTTAATATCTGATTGCAGTCCATTTCCTTCTTTCTCAAAATTTTCTTTCTCAAAAGGAAACTCTTTATACACCTCAGTATGTGGAGCTTTAGGATCTTCAAAAGAAGGCTCTTTATCTGCCTCAGCATCTAAATCTTTAGAATCTTCATTATTCTTTTGTTCTTGTCTATGATCTTCCTTGAGTTTCCATTCTTTCTTATGCTAGATTTTTCTCCCGTCCAAAACACCACTCAAAAGATTTTTGCTTTTGGACAGACAATTTTCAATGAAGTGCCCCTATTTCTTACAAGCATAGCAAGAATTAGGGAAACCTTCGAAAAAAATCCCTTGAGTTTTTTTGCCCAGCTTGGATATTAGATCCACTTTTTCTGGGAGGTGATTCAGATCTGCCACTTTAACATAAAGTCTGGCACTTTGAAGTTTGGATCTAGAAGCTGTAGCTTCATCCACTACCACAAGTTCACCAAAAGAACTGGAAATACCTTTAAAAATATCTCGTGCCAAAACTCTAAAGGGAGTCTGGGAAGTCTAACCCAAATGGGAGTGGTTGAGAAAAAAAAATCTAAAAGATCCATTTTGGGCTCCCATTTTTTAATAGTAAGAGAACATTTACCAAAATACCATGGTCCTCCACATAGAACCATAGTTATGTCTTCCTTACATTTGAAGATAAACAAGAAGAAACCATTCATCATTGGTGCCATTTCTATCTCTCCTCGAATTACCCATTTCCTTTTAACCATTTTTTTAAGAGATTCCAGATCTGGTCTTGCTCCTAAAAATTTACCCACTAGGGTGAAATCCATGGAAGACATAGAAAAATCTATTAACAGATCTAGAATAAAAACTTGAAACTTGCCTTTCTCCCAGCAAGATTTAGCAGTCACCAACGGGAAAAGGGATTTTCTATTGGGTTTCTTGCCAAACAGAGATGACCACTTCTTTTGTTCTACATACTCTGCCTTCAGCACTTCTAAAGATTTTTCCTTATTAAAATGCACATTATCTTTCTCCTTTTTAGGCTCCTGCCCCAACACAGCAGGATTAGAATCCATTTGGGAGACACAAACCCCACAGAAAGGATCAAAACCGCTCGACAATTTTCCATTATTTACATCAGTGACACATTCTGCCCCAAAAATTTTATCTACACCTCCTGCTGTCCCTCCAGGGTCTATACTTACTACCTGGTTCTCCACAATCAGTTTTTCACTTGCCTTCAAAATTGTGCTCTCCACATCTGATAGGGCACCTTGAATCTGCCGCTCAGCAAATTCAAATTCTGGGCACGCTTCCAGCGTGCCCAGCGCATCTTGTCTATACATCCTAGCATGGATTTTAAGTTATTCAATGCATATTTTATCATTATTCACACTTACAACACTACTAGATTAATAATTAGTAATTCCAGGCTCGATTATATGATATAAAACTTCATTTTCAAATTAAATCAGAGTTGATTTTCACTCCCTCCATACATTCAAATACTTCATTCGGTATTTTAGGATTTTTGAATAAAGGTGAAGAAGAGTTTTAATCCATTATTAAGAGTATCATGGCTTCTATAAATTATACTTTTATGAATTTTCCAATTTTAAAGGTGAAACTTTGAATATTCAAGAGATTATTTGAGTAAAATAATTATTTGGAAGGGAGTTTTGGATAATCTTATCAATGGGTAAACACCACATATAGATTAAAATAATTTTAATCAACCTCAAAAAAAAACCAAAAAGGATGAAGGAAAGGCAAATGCATAAGATTTATTTTTTCTTTATATTTACATAGACCCAAGAATCTATCCAATGATTTTTAGTTGAAAAAATCCTAGGAGGCATGAAATCCATTGGAAACTTCACATGAAGGATACATTAAGGTAAGATAATTAAAATTGCAAAATATTAAAATGAATTTTGAAAATTTATGAATTTCAAATAATGAAATTGGTTAATATTACATAAGGATAAATCTCTTAGTGCATGAAATAAGGGTTTATGAAGAACCTATACAATATAGTGTTATAGTAAGGAAAATTTTGATGTTATTAACTCAAATATGGATGAATATTATGATCAATCTTTAGGAATATAAGGACATTAACACTATAATAATTTAATATTTATTAGGTTATCCCTTGTCCCATGATGATAATATGAGACTATGTGTAAGAGATTAAGAATACACACTTGAAAACAAGGAAATAATTTGAAAGTCCAAAGAAAAATAGAAATAATAATCAAGTGATTTAAATAAAATAAAATTTAAATGGAAAATATACATCTAAATCAATAATTAAAATTAATAAATACTTTACTTGTAACTACCAAAAAAAATTAGGACACTTCATAAGAGGTTGTAGAATACTAGCATCTAAAAATCAAGCTAATCAAGAGAGTGAAATGAAGGCATTCCAATCTTAACAAAGTAATGCTTAAGATAACTTATATTATTTTCTTACATTAATTTTTGGATAAAGGAAGAAAATAATTATTGGTTTCTTGATTAAGGTTGCTCAAATCACATGACAAGTCACATGGTTTCAACAAGTTAAATGACTCCTTCAAGATTTAAGTGAAATTGGGAGATGGAAATTCCATCCAAGTTGAAAGAAAATGTATCATGAAACTCACCATAAGTTAAGGTTAGATTGAAATAAAGGACGTTTATTTTTATCAAAATATGGATTCCAAGGGTCTTGATCACAATTTCATAGGATAAAGTGATGAAATAAAAGCATACAAGTTTTATAATCCTACTAATAAATGCATAATTACCTTGATAACTTCTTTCTACCCACACTCAATTAAGTGTATAATAGATTTAAATTCATAGGATAGAACATAAAATTTAACTCAAAGAGAGTCTCATGCATTCAATCTATAAGGAAAAGCCTTTATTTGACATAAATTGATTCATTCATAGTTAGGGGTTATAATTAAATATGACCTTATACCAAACAACCCATATATTGAACATAAACAATAGACTAGCTTGTAGTCCATGTGCATAATAGAAATATATATGATCCTTAATATTTTAATGGATTAATTAAAAATTTAAGATACAAACAACCTTAAAATCTAATTATATATTTAAAATATGCTTGAAATGTCATAGACTACTCAAATTTATTGATCACGTAAATATCTACTTCAACTAAGCACATTTATCTCTAGTTTAGATCTTCTTGTAGATATTTGTAAATTTTAGTCTCTAAGAAGTTATTTAATTTTCATAATTTAAAAAACTTTCCAATAAATTTAACCTCCTATATTTTTATTCAAAATGATACCCAAGAGTGAAACACATGAAAAACAAAAAATCTGTTAGGAAGCTAGAATGATTCCTTCTTCTAGTTTTTAGATAATTGTTGTCATCATGTGATTATTTAGCTTATACTTCATTACAATAGCTATATTTTAAATAATATTATTTTTAATTCTGAATGACACTTCACACTTGAAATATAATTTAAATCAAATCAACATGTTTCTAGATTATTGCATTAGTACATAGAAAGACTATCTTTTTGATCCATTTGGAACTCACTAGTTAAACACAATCACGGTACATATAAATATGTTTCAATAGAATCATACAAAAAGAAATACATGGATATTACACATTGAAATCTCAAGTCACAATAGTCATGTATATAACTACATGTATAAGACAATGTGTAAGGTAGCATAAGTTCTTGTTGATCCTATAGATATGCGTGACTCTTCAAAATCAAAATGCCACTACAATATTTTTAGAATAGAACTAATGTGTAAAAATTTATCATTGAAATAATTTCACCTTTTAAAATTGTCATGAAACTTCCCTAAATTCCTTTTATAAAACTAAATGATACCTCTAAACCACTTGCTCAACACTTTTAAAGTTTATGTAATCTTAAGTACTTGTTCACTTGATGCTTAAATAGTACACATATTAAAATGGAAACATGGATTTATTTTTTCACACATGAAAGGTCTTGAAAAAAACCTATAAGGGTTACATGCAAACAAATATGTGCAATGTTACCTATTATATGTCAAGTGTTTTCATTGATATATGATTACACACACACACACACACACATGCATGCATGCACGCACGCATGCACACGCGCACGCGCACACACGCACGCACGCACGCACACACACACACACACACACACACACACACACACACACACACACACACACACACACACACACACACACACACACACACACACACACACACACACACACACACACACACACACACACACACACACACACACACACACACACACACACACACATTCACACACACATGATTGTATTTTCAAAGGTACCATATTATTATGTTTCCAATGAAAATAATCGAAAGTGGTTTTAATTATTTAATCTAAATTTTCTCAAAAATAAAATTGCATGATGGTGTCTCTAATATCATAATTTGTGATAGAGATGTTTCCATTATGAATTATAAGTTTTGGACTTCCATATCTACCATATTTTTATCTACTTGTAATTAAAATAAAGAAATTTATAAATAAGAGTGATCACTAGATTTATAATTTGAGTCACCATCTTTCATGTTTCTTTGTAGGTCAGTATTAAATTAAAAAATGTAGAGGCTATGTTGAGGAGGTTAATCAACATTGACTTCATTAAAATATAAACTTAAAGATTGATTGAATATGATGACTTCCATAGGATAGATTATTTGTTTGATTGGACATGTTTGGAATTTAGTGTTCACATGCTAAATTGGTGAGTTACCATATAGTAAAATAGTACTTATGGTTATATTATTTGTAATGGGTCTAAAAAATACACAATTCTAGGAGAAAATCATGGGTTGTTGACTCTTTATTAATAGGTAATGGTTTATGTGTGTGTGTGTGTGTGTGTGTGTGTGTGTGTGTGTGTGTGTGTGTGTGTGTGTGTGTGTGTGTGTATGTATGCATGTATGTATTTATATGTGTGTATGTATGTATGCATGTATGTGTGTGTATATATATATATATATACATATATATATATATACATACATATATATATATATACATACATACATATATATATATATATAGATAGATACATACATATATATATATGTATGTATATATATATATATATATATATATATATATATATATATATATGTATGTATATATATATGTGTATATATATATACATATATATATATATATATACACACACACACACACATATATATACATATATATATATACATACATACATACATACATACATATATATATATATATATATATATATATATATGTATTTATTTTTATTATATTCTCACACTAGTTATGTACCCATAGGTATAAATATATATATATATATATATATATATATATATATATATATATATATGTATGTATTTATACCTATGGGTACATAACTAGTGTGAGAATATAATAAAATATTGTGAGATATAAATTACTCTCTAGTTTTTGATCTATTTTATTACATTTTATGAGATAGATTAGTTCATAACATATACTAATATCTATATTTCGTATTAGAGTAGATTTGTACTCTATCCAATGGAAGATTAATTATTCTATTAAGGGAAGAGATATTTTAATTTCCACATGAATGGGAGATTTTTTTTGAGAGAGTATAGTTTAATTTTTTTTGTTAAGGTAGATTAGCCTAGTTCAAACTAATTACATCTTTGGATATTTTTGAGGGTATTTAAAACTCATCTATTTAAAGGTTTTGTTGAGATAATTATTTTTTGAAGAACAACAAGATTATTATAGAGTACATAGTGAATGAGCAAGTGATAAAAGGAAAATCACATTACATATTAATAATATTCTCTTATATGTATAAATATTCTTTTGTGTGTCATATGTCATAGATTTTTCCACATTAGAATTCAAATGACAATGCATCAATCTCCATTGAGGTTGAATATATTTTTCATAGTAGATATATGTGATAGTTTATCCCCATGTGTTGATCATATTGAATGCAATCTTCTCCAATGTGCACCCATTTCTATTTATATCCAAGGTAAGTGAAAACAACTCTTTTTCTATGTGGTAGCTTCTCCTCGATGGTAAAATCTTAAAGTTTTTTCTGTGATTAAGTTTTGTTACAAATTAAATATTTTTTAAGTGAGTTATTTTCATCAAAGTGTCATCATTGTCCCTTTTCAAATTCATGTTTAGGTTGCCGTATAGTTTTTATTTATTGATTATGAAGATTCAATGTAATTTTATTGTCCAGAGTAAATTAATATAGTGAGTGGTATATGGTGTCATCATCATTTAATGAAATGGTCATGTTTATTAAGTATGATTAGTGTTTTAATTAATGTTTATTTTTTAGTCTTTTAAGACACTAGTTAAGTGATGTGTTATTATTATTTAAGATTTTAAAAAAAAATTATATGTAAGAGGTCCATTTTTTTATATGTATAAAAATTCAAAAATGTCAAAAGTCATTTATGTTATTTGCTCATAAAATTCAAATCTTATATTATAAAGGATGCATTATCACTTTTACTTAATGTCTTGAGGCAAATGTCAAATTTTTTAATATGTTGGGGGTGACCCTATTCCATTAAAAATGACATGTATATGAGATTCAAATCTTCATCGACTAAGTAAGAATTTTATTATGAAGGAGGTTGGAGGCTTTCTATGCATATTATCAGTCACCAATGATGGGGCCAATATTATTTGGTGACATTTTTTTTAGTTGTGTGGTATTTTAGTTGCATCCTTTTTTTAGTATGTTTTATAATAAGAACAAAGGCTTGTAGCCTCATAGATCTTGACAAGGTTAGTGGTGATCCATAAAAATACATGAGGTGAATAGATTTAAAGTACCCTATTCATATCCAATATTATGATAAAATTATTTATAACCATAGAAATTTGACAAGGAGTGACATTTGTTTTGAATCAAGATCATGAAGTTAACTCTATTGGTGGTATATTACAATTTAAGAACGAGATGTGTTCTACCATGTAAAAGTTAAGGGGGTGTGTTGGGAATTTAGTATTCACATGGTAATTTTTGAGTTATCATATAGTAAAATAGTACTTATAGTTATATTATTAGTCTAATATACTATAAAATATATTTGTAATATATTAGTCTTTGTAACAGGTCTAGCAACCAAATGATTCTAGGAGGGAATCATGGGTTTTTGACTCCTTATTCATAGGTAATGGTTTGAATATATATTTGTATCTATACCTATGGGTGCTTAAATAGTATCAAAATATAATAATATATTGTGAAATTTAAATTACTCTCCATGTTTAGCTTTATTGCATTACATTGTATGAGATAGACTATATACAAATGGATATAAAGATTAATAAAATGAATATTTTGAGTAATTGCATATGGGATAAATTCATGAGTAAAGAATGATAAAATATGGTAATAATTCTAATAGGTATACACCATAGGGTAGAAAAAAATTATTCTCATTAATATTTTTGAGGTAACATTGACGAGATGATTAAATTTTTTATATACAATTTTATTACAGGGATAAATTTTATCCATATAATTCTTTTGTTATAGGGAACTTGTATTTGTCTATTATTTATTCATATTAAGATTTTTTTTATGATTATTCACTTTTGACCAAAGCTAGGAACTAGGGCACATCCCCTAAATGATTATTAGATCAACATATAACATGAATTCAATACACCATATATGTCCATAAATAACATCATGGTTACCATATCTAAAACCAACAGACCTCAAACAAACCACATATAACCATAACCAACCTCACATGTCCAACAAGATTTTAACTTGGGTGGGGTTGGACATAACCAATCCACTTTACCAACTTACCCACATCATCAGTAATTCATATTAGTCACTTGGTGTGTTTTACCCCTATTTTCTCCCCATACTATGTTGTTACATTTATTCTCTTTTCACTCTCCTTGCCTATTTTTCTTGGATTTGGGGCATTTTTTGAACTATAAACTATATGGTTATAGGACACTAGGAAAACAATTATGCATGGTCATGACATGAGCCCTTCTAACCTTTTTATTGTATCTCTTTCCTTGCATGTTGTATTTATTGGATTTTATTTTGTGTTGTGTGTCTACTCACATACAAATTTGGCCTTAATTGGAATTTGATAAATATATAAATATATAAGTGTACTATAATTTTAAAAAGTGATAATGAGTGATAGATAAAGGTATAATTTATATGCTTTTATTTTAATATATAATATAAAATTATAAGAGAACAAATTAAATATTTCTAACACATTTGAAGCACTTATCTCCTTGTGACAATTATTAATTCTAGTAGGTGTCAACAGGTGTAGGGTTTACATCCATAGTTGTTTTTTTAATATTACATTGAATGTTGTTTTAAAAATTCATTCTATACTATGGGACTAATAATAATGTATGGATAACACATGCCCACCATTTTTACCCCATTTTTAATTTCTATGTGATTACTTTTTAGGGTTACAAATAAGGATATTAAATTCCTAGATATATACATAGAATTAAAAAAATGCAAGAAAGGTTTGTGGTTCCCTAGAATAAATGATAAATATCATGAAATATTATTTCATTAATTAACATCTAGACACAACTAACCAAATGTTTTTGAAAATTTCCTCACACTATTGATAGAGTGTACTTCAAAAATCTCTAGGCCTGTCTTGAGCTTTCTAGGTTTTTTTTACCTCACCTTTTTGACCTATTGTATGTTTTTAGTAATGATTACCTTTAGATTTTTGAAAAAAACATACATTCTTATAAAACACTTTCTTTCCATTTCTTTTTGATTCTATAATATTATTTATATGCATTTTGTTTTGATTACTTATTTATTATATTAAATATGATTAGGCCTAAATTTTCATTATGTATGGGTAAATGTGCTACCTTGTGTTACAATATCACCTATATTAATTTATCCATAACACATTTTGGTAAACATGTCAATACATACACACCTTAAGTTTATATCTTGATTTCATTATGATAGATATAATTATTTTATGTATTACTATATTTATTTGAAATCATTATCCTTATTCCTTATTTTTTTAATTTTTAAACCATATTTGTTTTTTATTGCTTACTATTAAAACCTATGTTAGTTAAATATTACATATTTTTACATCTTATGTCACCTAAAGTGACTAGATATAATAGCCCTAGAAAGTGAAGTTCTATAAAAAAAATACAATCATATTCTTATTTTTGAAATTACTTTGGTTATATGTAAAACATATTTGAAAAATAAATTGTTGTCTCTTGGTGATGTTAATGTTCCTTATATATTTTTATTTTATGTTATTAAAAAAAACTAAATATATTTGAATGATAATAATGTGAATGGATCTCAAATTGGCAATTCTTTTGATATTGGTCACCTTGATGAAAATGATTGAGCTAAAAGACTTATAATATTCATGAAACATATCATAGATAACCCCAAATAAATACATGTATTTTTGTGTTGAAATATGCTTAAATTTTACCTAAGATTAGGATATTCCTAATAAACCAATAATCCAAGATATACCTTATAGAGCTAATAATGGATATTTAATTGGAAAAAATTCAAATCAAGCTCCTAGAGGATTGCCTTACATTCCTCATAATGTGGTCATTTCCCAACTTGATTCTAAAACTATTCCTCTTGTTATTTTTATTAAATCCATTCTTATTTATGATTTTATAATTTATTAAAAATAAATAAATAAATAACTCTGAAGTTATTTCAAGTACTTAACTTGTTTATTCTCAAATTACTCAACCATCCTAACATGTTTTTAAACTTTTATCTTTTTTTTGTTTATCAAATTTTTAGTTTTAAAAATGCTTCTATTCCGACCTATTACACTAAAAATTATATTCAAACACCCAAATTGATCATTATAAAAAAAGATAGATTTATTTCTTAAGGATACCAAAATCTAAGGAACAAGGTCAATTAACATGATATTTTATTTAAAACCCTGGATTATAAAGTTCTTGCTTACAATTTTTAAATAGTTTTTTCTCAATTTTTTTTAATAATTTATGGGAAAAGGAGACACTATATTTAGGGTGAATATGGTCAGCAATATAAATATCCTATAACATAGTAAAATAGAGATGACCATACTAGATCTAACATACATATAAGATATCATGTTGTAAAGCATGGTGGGGATATAAGTGAAATTTATTTTTAATAATGGTATCAAGGATATAATTATTAATTATATAAAATTAATTAAGAAATAAATACTCACCTATATCTAAGCTATAAAAGTGATAAGCTAAAGAGAGATAAATGTCACTAGGTAGTAACTAAAAGGTATTTAATCTAATATTGTAACAAATAGGTATTAACAAAGGATAAAATGAATTTAAAATGAATTCAAAGATAAAAACTAACTTAAGAATGTAATACTAAATCATAACAATATATCACATACACACACATATATGTCCATAAAACTAAATAAAGAAAGAGTAAACATATAGGGATGATTTACCTGAGTTTAATTTTTAATGCATAAATCTTCCCATTTCATTGAGTCACACTTTATGAGAGATGTTATAATTTAATCTAAAAATTTCAATAATAATATATAAGTACCCTTATCTTAGGACTCAAAAGACTAGGTGTACCTTTTCAATTCAATTATTTTCCATAAGACCTTAAAGACCTTAAGTAAACTAACCCTCCATAATTGTAAGATCTTATGCCCTAATTCCTATTTCTATCACTAAGGATATATTTTTATGTTTGAGCATAAAAAATTGGATGTGGTTTCCATTTAAAATGATATATATATATATATATATATATATATATATATATATATATATATATATATATATATATATATATATATATATATATATATATATATATATATATATAAACTCATCTCTCTCAAAACCCAATGTACTCATTGGTTGAGTTAGTAGAAATCAAAATATGTTAACAATAATACTATATCAGTTGAGCCAAACTCATAAAAAAGGGAAACCTTAGATAAACCATCTTGATAAGGATAAGTTAGATGGAAAATGTAGGGAACACTATATAGATAACTCAACATGGTATAATTTGTAGGTAAAAGGATTGAAAACATAAATAAGTAGAGGAAAAGAGGTGGAAATGAAATAGATGAAGGCTATATTAAGTACATGACATGATAATAAATATAATTAGATATAATCTAGGTGAATATATAACAAAACACCATGATTAATCTCAACCCAATACTAACAGACTCCTTAAGATGTGAACTTTGGAATATTTTTACAGTAATGAGTCTTGAAAGAGAAATCATCAATAAGTGAAAAATATAGGTGTATGCATGTCCCACATAGATATTATCACACATCATGATAGTGTAACAAAGGATGATGCTATAGGAAACAACATAGAAACATAATATAAAATAATGTTTTGCATTTTAATTGACCTTAAAGGGTTTAATTATGTAAATACTATGCTTATATTAAAGGGTTAAGATGTCTAAATCAGCTAAATAAATTTTAATAATTAAGTATTAATTTGTTATAGAATTTGACCTCCTTTGAATTTATAAAAATAAAAATAAATAGGCATAAATATAGGCTTGTCTAAAAAGTGATTGTCTCAAATGATCTGGGTTCTGAAAATCGACTTATGGATAGTTCTGAGTATCATTTACATGATTCTCAAGCATGTTTTCTCACTAAATAGTAGTTCTTCATATGGATAGTAGCACCATGTTACTGTAGTGTTATCAAAGTGAAAATATTATTCCATTTTTTATATTGTTCCTATTTTTTAGTAGCACTTATGCCTATGCTTTTAGGTCTTATTCCTATGTGCATGCAACTTAGAGATCTATATTGTGCTTGGAAAACCTAATTTACCATACAAAACCTAATCCTCCTTACAAGTATGGCATGAAAATAATTTTATATTTGTTATTAGGATAGGTTGGACATCCTCAACACCCTTTTGTGAAGATATTTTCCTACATACCAATAATCCAAAGAGGGATCAAGCCCAATGTAGTTCTCCCACCTAGTTCTTGATGCAAGTACAAGTGAATGCTAGAATGAGAGTGGACTTGGATGCCTTGAATGTGTTTGGGCTTTGAAATATTTGAAAATTAGGCTTAGGTATGTTGTAGATGGTAGTATGCAAAAGTAGATTAGAATAGGGATCAAATACCTTAATTTTTTCAACTTGCCTTTGGTTTGAATGTGATTTTTCATCTATTTTCTATTTATTGAATAACAGTCAATTACACTTATATTTATAGAGTTATTTAGCTTATATGGATAATAAAATATGCTTATGTTAACCTTATGCGAGTCACACATTTGAAATAATATATGTTAAAAAGATTTAGGGATAAAGATAGTAATGCCTATTTGTGGACACTAGCACCATGTGGTTGTAGTGTCAAAAATGTGGTGCTAATGTCCACTTGGCACATTGTTAAGTAATTTGGATTGGGATCTGAGAAGATATTTTTGGATAATGTTTTAGGTAATTGTAGGTGAGTATGGTTTACTTAATGAATTAAAAAACATGTCTAAGAATATATGATAGGTATACGAATAATATAGGAATAGGTTAACTCAACTGATACTCTTATCATTTTCCACCCCTACTTGGTGGATCTTGATCTCTATTAATAACTTGGATAATATTGTAAGTGTGTTTAACCCTCTCATGTGAATGGCTCAATAACTAAAGTAGGATATGAATCCTTCATTTCCCACCTATGTGAAGTAGATACATCTATAACTACACTAAAAAAAGTGCTAAAATTATCTAACATAATAAATCTATGTATGCTATTTTTATTACCACTTAGGTATATTACTCATTTTTGGGCCACTCAAGAATAAAAAGCATTGTAAATGGAGTAATATATAAATATAATGACAACCTATAATGTGATATCAATTTTATATAATGTAGATAATGACATGGAGTTTTCCATTCCATCTGATCAACCTATGTGTAGCTAAGTATATGGAAACTATGTATTGCACACATGCCTACAATATGGTATCTAAGTATACTAAATCTAAACTAAGAATGTAACAATTGAATATGTGTAACTAAATTTAATGTGGGAGTGATCATGCCATTTATGATGACCCAAAATCTTATCAAATGGTATGAATTTAAGATATTATGAATGTATCTAATCAAAATTTGAACATAACTATCAAACTTATGACTATATCTATGTAAATTTATATTGTACCCGATGTACTAGTCTAAATGTTCTAAACTATATTAAAGCTAAGGATACTAGATATTAGTGCCTTGTAGTGGAAAATAACACCCTATGGTTATAATTTCCCAATATAGGTGCTAATGTTTTAAAATTTGGGTGATCTGAACTAACTTCTAAGTATCTATTTTTTTGTGTGTCTGCTTTGTGTTTGATTTATAAAACTGAGCCTATGTGTTAAAATTTATCATTGAATAACAAAGTAAGAGCTTGATATTTATGAAAAACCCCTATGAAACCCCTCTTTTGAGGTTAGTTATGAAATCTATGTAATAAATTCCCTTTAAATAAGTATGTCTAGAAAAGTGTTAGCTAGAGCATGTGCATGATATTCCAATACAATGTACAAACATAACATCAAAATGTAAATAAATATAAGCATGAGTAAGCAATGTATAATGTATGTTTTTATCTAGCATTTCAAATGGGTGTCAGGATAAATGTAATACATGTGTAAAGCATAAAATATGAGTAACTACCTAAGGGTATGTGGCATGATATCCATTAGGATCCCAAGTAGGAAGGACAAATACATGAGTTCCCTCATGGAATAAAAAATTGGTGTATGTGTAACAAGAACATACAAGTGTCATGGTGTAAAAGCATACAAGGAAACATACATAAAAACACATGAGGCACACAAAATATAGGCCAAGGGGCCACAATACAAGATACATGTCACTAAATATAAGAATGAAGACATATAAGGACATGTTTAAATGCCCACATATATAAGTAATAAGAAATTTGGCTTAGAGCCACATCAAAGGACATGCTCAAATGTATGCATATAGAAGTAGTAAAGAAAACACAAGGGAAATGGGCACATATACAAGGCATACAAATAGAAAAGTGACATAGATCCAAAGAATAATGGCATATTCAAGTGCCCTCAAAGATGGAAGAAACATAAGAACATAATCATGTCTAATCTAGGAAAACTAGAAATGAATGCATGTATAATTATGTAGTAAAAATCTATGTAGATGATAGAATGCATATATATTATGTCTAACTAGTGATAGTTGGAAAAAAATATGATTAATAAGTAGTAGTGATAAATATCAAGATAAATCAATGTGTAAACTAGAGTATATAATATGTAAAGATAAAACATGGTTATAACAACTATATAGGAGATGCACCCAAGTGGGTGGATATATCAAATGTATAAACTTGGATTAGTGTAAATTCCCCCAATGGGTAGATGATAGCTAGTTTGGATTAGTGTAAGGGACTAGAGTCATGTTTGCAATTTGTAGGCACTTGAAAAGAATAAGTGAGTCATATGCATATGATAAAACTGACTATACTAGGATAACTAGAAATATGAACTATCTAGCAAGTAGTAGAAATGTAAACATAGAAATTTATACAATCTATAAAATTTGTGTTTTTAAAATATTTTAATGTTTGTTTATTTTGAAATGTTATATTGTTTTTATGTTTTTTGAGTATAATATATGTATAATCAAATGAAAATAAACTATGTATAAGGAACAAGTGAGAGAAGGAAATACGTATAAGGGTAGGAACCATAATAACAAATGAGTCTTATAAGAGACTCACTATCACCATGACATGTGTTAAATAAGGGAACTATGATCATGAGTGTGGTGTGAAAGAGAAACTATGAGCCCATGATTTATTTTGATATATAATCTAAGTCTAAAACTACTTGTGTAGTGATTTTATGATGTTGTGTCACTAATTGTGATGCCCTATGAACTGTAGGGGTCTTGGGGACCCATATGGTAGAAGTATAAGATGTAAGTTCCATATAATGAGAACCCCTAGACCCTAATAAAATTGAACTCAACCAAAATTGAGTAGAGTAAGGTCTTATATAATCTGTGACAATCATTGATATAAGGGTCTCTGTAATAATAATATATGAGGGAGAGTATGCATGCAAGTATATCTCATAGGAGTAGACCTGGCCTACTTTGAGGACTCTACTAAATATTATGATGTATATATGGGAGCTTTAATATCTTATATAATTGATAACCATGCAATATCTAGTAGTGGTGATAGAATTGTAACTAGTGTTTGTGTTATAATGTAGCTAGAAACTATGATAGAATTACCTATGGGATGGGTAGAGGGTACTCATATGGGACACCCTCAATATTAACCACCTAATTAGCATGTATATATATTTGTAATTAGTGTAATGTATATGAGATGGATCAAAGTTTTTGTAACCACCTATATTAGGTACTACTAAGAATTGAGTGGCTATGTGTATTGGTCCATCCTATAATAAAAACATAGTATTCCTGATGGATTTATGAACATGGCCACTAAAACCACTAATGACTACATATATGAGGAATATATATTGCTTTGTGTAGCCCAAGTTTTTTAAGATTTTCATGGTGCACATGCTTATTCTTGATCCATTTTCAACCATAACATTGTGAATAGGATAGTGGTCTATATATGCTCATATGATGAGTGCAGGTAAATTTGTGTCATCATCCATAATATCCAACTCTAAAAACTTGATAATAGGTCTATGTGTCACTATAGTATGATACATACCAATAATTTTATGTAGTGGACATGTATGTGATGGGAAGTTGGTGGTGGATGTGCCTTGTATATACAGTGAACACTTGATATACCCCCTACCTCATTTAATGTATGATTTGGGAAAGGATATGAAAATATATTGAGTGCCTTATCCTCTATTTTTTTAATTTTAATACCTTTGGGAGTATGCCCACATCAATACTATTAGCCTTAAAGAGATCTTATATCTTGATAGTTAGGTTAATGCATCTATTAGTTGTGTGGCCTAGTGCCTTGTTATACTCAAAGAATGCATTTGAATCAGAAATATTTGGAAGAGACCATGTCATATCAACCTATTTAATGAGAGGGAGAGATATGCCATTTAATTATTATATTTTTTATATAACTCATGTTGGGTACTCTAAAATATTAGTGAAGAATCTACATCGAGGAGTAGATAAAACCAATTTGGAAGAAGGCTCACAAGTTGTATTGATTGTGGGCTTTTGGATCAATTTTGTTTTCTATGGACCTTACCTTATATGGAGGTTTTTTTTAACACTTAATAATTTATTCTAATCCATTTTTGTACTTGAGTTTGCCCATTGATAAGATCTTAACGTATCTTTCCTTGACTATGTGGAACATATCGATAAATGTGGGAAACTTATTAAATAAGATTGATTCATGTAATGATGGTAATGGTATATGTTTAAATATATCCTAAAGCTCCCTATCTACCACGGGGATAGTCAATTTAGATAATATTGTCTTATATCACAAGACATAATTGGTAATAGGCTCATATGAAGTTTGATTTAACTTTGCCACTTTTGAATATGATATCTTATCATTGATGTTGAAAGATAAGTGTGCTAGGAACATGTCAGTTAAAGGATTGGACTCCATGATATATTTATTTTGAAAATCATAGAACCACTATATGGCATAATATTTGAGATTGTGTGTAAATAACTTTTCAAGAATTTAATTATTGGACACATAGTCCAAACATGATGCATTAAAGGATATAAAGTGATGATTTGGGTCACCCTTGCCATAATATAATGTGATATTGGGTGCCATGAAACTAAATGGAAAAGGATATTTAGCTATGTGATGTGTTAAAGGTGTATGCAAGAGAATGTTGGAATCTAAGGCATGTGATGGTCTACCTACTCCCTTCTCAAGATATAAAACCTTAGAATGTAGAGTAAGAAGCTTGTTCATAAGGGATTGTAAATATAGAGTAGGGGAACTATCCAAAAGTGGTGTATCTATCACTGATGTTTGAATAATAATATTGGGTTGTGTTATCTAAGTTGGTTTAGATGGCCATAGTATAGGTGGAACAATATTATTGATTGGAGGGTTTGAAGATTGACCATTATTTGTCTTATTATTGATTTAATATAGGATTATAAAATTTTTGCTCCTAAATTATTATTGATTGACTATTTAATCCTTGTAATAACTCATCTTTGTTCATAATTATATCATTATTATTAAGTGGAAGTATTGTATCTTTATTCTTAATGTGGACCTCATCTTGATCTTGGTTATATTTTTCATTTTTGGATGCATTATCATTGAATTACACATAAATAGGGTGTGTAGGATTCATAGATGAATTCATTATAGCTTTATTGTCCTTGTTATAGGTTTAGATAATAGGAATCTAAATATGCTCTATAGGATTACCAACTAGTTTAGCACTTTTTGTTAATGGAAGATAGATAACTTTTTTAGATGACATATAGTAAAAAAATTGAAACAGAGATACTAAAATATAATATATGAGTTCTAAAAAATTAATAAAATCAAATTAAAAAAGGATGTAAATGGTCAGAACATCTAGGGTTTCTTTGCACTAATTTAAATTATATGTAAAATAAATTGAAACCCTATTGTGAATGTAATTATATTTATCTATTTTGTCTAAAAAAATATAAAATTAGAGGTATACAACCCTAAATCATTAAAAAAAATTGGATTAATGAAATATATGGTTTGAGGAAATATTCAATGTAAGATGGGTTCACCAAATGGTTTAACCTTTCAGGGTTTAACTATGTAAATCCTATGTTTAGATTAAAGGGATGAGATGTCTAAATTAGTTAAATAAATTTAAATAATTAAGAATTAATTTGTTATGTAATTTTCCATTATTTAAATTTATAAAACTAGTAATAAATAGGTAGAAATATACAATTATCTGAAAAGTGACTTTTGTGGATGATTAAGGTTATGGAAACTGAGTTATGAACAATTCTAAGTGTCATCAAAAAGATTATGGAGCCTGTTTGTTCACTAGATAGTGTCACCCCATATGGATAGTAGTATAATGTTATTATAGTGTCTTTAAAGTGGTGTTAGTGTCCCCTTTACTAGATTGTTCCTATTTTATGGGAACACCTATACTTATATTTTTAGGTCATGTTCATGTGCACATGAAACATAAAGGTTTATGTTGTGCATGTAAAATTTATTTAATGTGCAAACCCTAATCTTATTTATAATTATGGAATGATAAATAATTGTGTTAATTAGTATGATAGACTAGAAATCCTTAACACCCCATTGTGAAGAGGTTTGCCTACATACCAATACTTTAAAGAGGGATAAAGCTCAATGTACTTATCCTACCTAGTGTTTGATGTAAGTGTAAGTGAATGATATAATGAGAGTGGAATTGGATGCCTTTAATGTGATTTATATTTTATACCTTTGAAAAATAGGCTTAGGTTTACGTTATATGGTAGTATGTATAATTAAGATAGAATGGGTATTAAATACCTTACTTTTTCTTAACTTAGCATTGGTTTGAATGTGATTTTGCATCTATTTTCCATCTAGTGAATAGAGGTCAATTAGAATTTTATTTATAGAGTTCTATAGCTTGTTCAGATAAGAAAATATTATTAGGATAAACTTAATATGGCCACAAATTTTATAAAATATCCATTATAAAGAGTTAGGGCTAAGGATAATAGTGCCCAGTTGGGGACACTAGTGTCATGTGGATGTAGTGTCTCAAATGTGGAACTAGTGTCCACTTTGAAGATTGTTGAGTAATTTGGGTTGGGATATAAAAATATAGTTTTGGGATTGTGTTTTGGTTAACTATGAGTGAATGTGGCCTATTCAATGGCTAAAAATGTGTGTCTAAGTCTCTATGATAGGTATAGGGCTAAGCAAGGAATAATATAACTCAAGCGACACTCTTAGCATCTAATTACCATTTAAAGGTGATTAAAGTAATTGAATAGGTAAATAGATACATATATGTACCTTTATTTACTTATTTCATCTATAGAGAGATGTAATATGCTACCAAAATGGTGTTTTAATGACTTTGATAGACCAAGTGCATAATAATTTTCATTAGATGTGCCAAAGCTATGTTGTACCTAATAAGCTAAACCTAAAAATAAAACAAAAAACCCTTTTACAAAAAAATATTTAACTAACAAAAAATTCATTGTGACATTAAGATTCTAATTCTTCTTTTGATTCATTAAAAATACCTACATAAATAAATATATGGTCAAAATATGGAATTTAAGTAGAAAATTTAGAAATGTTTGAATTTTGAAAATTTTGATTTGAATGGGCTAAAAAAATATTCATTTGAACATTTTCTATTTTTTGATTTTGAGATCTCTATGAGATAATTTCTCACATGAAGAGATATGATAGCTAGATAAAATAGAGGTGGACACAAAGAAAGGTACATTACACATGTAAAAGTGAATATGAGATAGGTTTTGTGATTGATGTTGGGAAGGATATATCCTATATATTTAGGTCAACTAGGCATTGAGGAAAATTCATGGGACATAATTTAACCCAACAAGAATATAATTGGAAAAAAAATCAATATAAAATGGGTAGGCATATGAATTTTTTCTTGATAATTAAATGAACAACTTTTAGGACCTATAAAAAATTGACACAAAGGACTCACTGTATCGACTTGGTTGATATATTTATGATGGTATAAAACCAAAATTGGGTCAATATAGTTAATCAAATGGTTTATATAGTGAAAAATAGATTTCTTGGCCAATACCTATGGTTAATACAGCTAAAAAACTCATAAACATTATTGTTTTAGCTATTAAAATGGCTAATATAGTAGGAGTAGATGCCCAATGTAGTAGGAGAGTAGACCACATGAATGATACAATAATTTTGTATGGTTGATATAGTATAAATAGACATAATGGATGATACAGTTGATGTATATGTCCAACATAATTATTTTCTCTAATTTTAGAGTAAATTTTTATTGATTTTTGTTTAAGAAGAGACTAATTATTTATTTAAAATTTTATTAGAGCAAAGGAGACTCCAAATTTAGTGAATAGCTAATGAACCTTATGTACCTAATTTAATATCAATACCAACATATGATAATAGGGTTTGGTTGATCGATATTTTATTCAAAGGCATCATGTATATGTGCAAAGTGTCTCTAACTATCAAAATACTAGTGATTTTCCTAGGCTATAAGCATAAATTAGCCAAC